>WNWK01026678.1:0-27115 GCA_009830355.1 Cherax destructor | reverse complement strand
CTCCCCTATCATAAGCCTTTTCCCCAATCTAAGCCTAGCCCCTACCCTGTCTCTATAAATTCTTGGATTCTACGGCTAAACTCATGCAACACCCCAGAATCCTGTACTGCCCACGCTCCACAACATTCCCCAGGATTTTTTTCATTCTGTTCCCCAAAATCGTGCAAATATTTTATAAACAGTGCATAGAAAAGGTAATGCACGGTAATCTCGAACGTCCACCCACTTGCCCATTTGGCACCAGCACTAGAACACCTGTGCGCTGTCTCTCCCATGAGTCCCACATTCTTAATCCAATTAAACAACCTTGAAGCACACCTGCAATGCTTCCCAGTTATTATATAAAATCTTTGGGGGAGCCCATCCAATCTCGGGGCTTTTCCTAGACTCATTCCCTGAACTGCAAGCCACACCTCCGTAATCCTGCCCCCCATGCCTATCTGTTCCTCCTCACTGATGCGGCTCTGGAGGTCTTCCACAATATCTCTACTTCCACCACCTACCTGTTGTGCAGAGCACAAGGAAACCAATGCCCAAAGCAACACATCCCTCAGTTGTGCTTAAAAACTGCCCCTTTTCTATAACCCTCTAAATCCTCACTCACCCCTAAATTCATGATCGTCATACCTTTCTGCCTTTTCCTAAAACTTTGAATACCATGGCGAAGGCCTATCCCCCCATAGGACATTCTAAACCCCTCCCTGGACCCTAATCCCATTGAACCTATCATTTGTATGTCGCTCAATTGTCCACGCAAACCAGGAATGTCCAGCACCCGGGTATCCATAACAACTCGTAACTGTCCTCCAAATTATTCTGCAAACCAAAACTCCAATGATAATCCTCTCTTCCCTTACGCCTATAATAGTCCTGAATGGCAGGCTTGGCTTGCCCTCCACAAGCTATGTCCCTTTCCCTTTTCCCTTTTCCCATATCCCCTCCCACCACTCTGTAAAACTCCCCGCGCACTCTTCCCCTTCAAAAAACTTACATTTAACTTCCAATAGTCCAATAGGTCTTCACACCCTCCCAACTGGGTTGACAGCCTCCTCTGTGGTCTGAAAACCCCACGTCAACACACTCCACCCTCCCCCCCCTCTACCATCTCAAACATATACTAGATCCAGCCTGGCACCATAATCCCCAAAAATCACCGAGCACCCCTAGGACACACCTCATCCTCGGTTCCCCTGTCCTTCTTCCAAATGACATAGTTCCCAATCTCCACCTAAGATGGAAACCATAGGTAAACATTGGAGATGGTATCCAAAAGTCCCACAAAGTCCTCCTTTACTTTCATATTGTTTACCGCAGGCATATATATACCCACAAAAAGAACCCTGACCTCCCCACATTCCTTCCAACCTCCCCTCCCTCTTCCCACGCCAACAATTGAAAGGGGTGGTCCCCTAATACCCACCCCAACCTTGAAACACTCAGAACTACCGCATAAATCGTAAAACCATCCAAACCTAAATCTCGTCCACATCTATAGTTGTTTCCTGCAAAAACACATCACATTCATACGTAGCAACAGCACCTCAACCCACCTCCATTTTACCTCCGCACGGAGGCCATTCACATTCATCGTCAAACACTTGAATATAGCAGAGGGGTTTTCTTATATCTCTGAACCCTTGGTATGTTGCCCTTCAGTCCTTCTGCCTTCTCCCCACATCCCTTGTCCCCATTCACCCCTACCCTCCCCTTCACCATACCCTTTCCCTTCCAAGCCACTTCCACCAGGTTTTTACATGTCCTCTGACCAGGCTCTGTCCTATGCCTCTCCTGGTATTTTACGGGATTTCCCCATTACCTCCATAACATCACCATCCTCCTTCCTGTGGACATCCACATCCACCTCCTGAACTTGCAAGTGAGACTCCCTGACACCCTCGCCCTCCCCGTGCCCAGCAAGACACTAAACAGGTTCCCTCATCTCAACAGCTCCATGCTGTAGATCCTCCACCAGAGGAATATCAGCATCACAGCAGTGCGTGCAAGGCTCAGGCAAGCCTAAATCCAGCTCGTTATTTGAGATGCAATAAGTATCCGTAGAACTGCATTAGTGGGAAAATCGCCCCATTGCCGGTTCCTCTCCGCCATGTTGTAGAAAATCAGTAGTGTACACAACTGTCACCAGGAGCAGAGCGAGCACACCCTCTAGCCACAAAAGCTGAGCAGGGAATGTGTGTGGCTGAGGTGGCACTAGATGCATATCGTATCTGTATCAAATGTGGAAAATTTTGATGTAATATTCTCAAATTTATATTGCATAAATTTTTATAGTGTAAATAAGTGAAATGTGTTGCTGTTGGTTTAAAATTAATTTGCAAGTGTAAAAGGAACCAGCAGACAGGAGTGTCGGCGGAGGGAGAGACGCCATAATGGAAAATAGTGGAAGATCGGTCTGAATAACTGACTAATTCAGTTCATCGTCATCGGGGTTAAATTGGAATATTGCAGCCTCAGACGACCAGAAAATAATGTGGTGATTCCCTATATTGCAAACTGGGAAGAAACTACGTGTGAGACCACTGTAATATAGTGAGAAATGTGGAACGACACCGGTGATTTCCCTACAACACACCTAGAATAATAATGTTCACCTTTTGTACAGTAGATTGCGTTGGCCTTCGTATTTTTTGCTGACTAGGTAGCGTTAGGGTGTGTTCTGCCGGTGATCCAAATTGGTAAGTGTTAATTATTAATTTTTTTTATGATGTGTTTACAAATGTAGTTATATGCTTGACATTAACTGCATTAGACTTTCCCCTAACTCTTTCAGCAAGTTAAACCCAAATGTATACAATCCTCACTTTATTTAATAGTACCAGAATTATTGGTTATGTTTTCTTATGTAATGCATAAATTTAGGTCCCGGTTCTGTGTGAAGGTAATGTAAGGGTTGTGGGTAACGGAGGGGACGCTTTCCTGCCACCTAGGGCGTCTAAAAATCCCACATTCCTCAGAGGTGCAACAAAATGTAAATAATGTATCTTAGTTGCATTCTAACAAAATTATTTGCATGAACGTAATAGTGAAGTTCATGCAGGTAATTTGTTTCTCACATTAGACGTGAATGATGTGTCTTAAACCTCAGCTCCCCTTGTGTGTGGTAACCTCCTCCACTTTGTAACATAACAAATGGTAATTTTAATATATTAAAATCACTACCAACATGCCACCACCCACCACCACCTGCCACCACAAGCCACCACCACCACCTGCCACCACAAGCCACCACCTCCACCACCAACCATCAGTGGAGTTTTAGAGACAAATGTGATGATTGCAGCCTTCACAGAGACCCACACAAAGATCACTTTCACAACGAAATATGCATGACTGAGTACAACTTTTAGATGCGACAGAAAGAATAGGCAACAAGAGGAAGGTTCGCCTGTATGTCAGAGTCGCTCATCTGCACAGAGACGCTGAACACCACAAATGATGTGTTTGAAGTTCTAACAATAAAGATCACAAACGAATCATTATAGTTGTATATAAGCCACCAGATGCAACCTCCCAAAGTTCAAAGAACAGCTACTGAAAATTGATTACTGTCTGGAAAGCCTTCAGCTCCATCCCCAAACATCATGCTGCTCGCTAATTTCTCTCTAAGATATGCAAAATGGAAGAATATAACAAATAGTTATAGCAGAAACAATCCCTGGAGGCAGCGCAGATGAAAAGTCAAACACACATGAGCTGCTAAATCTCTGCAGTAAACACACCCTAGGTCAGCAGATAGTGGAGCCAACAGGACGAAAACACACTTGACCTTATTTTCACAAATAATGAGAACCTGGTAAGAAACATAACAATATAAAAAACGACACATTTCGATCACAATCTAATAGAAGTTCAGACTTATATGCACAGAAGTCCTGACCTACGAAGGTGTCTTCACTAAATACAACTTCAATAGCAAGAATATCAACTGAGATCAAGTGAACCATGTTTTAAATGAAACATGTTGGGAAGATATCTTAAATAACATGGATCCAAACCAGTGCCTTGAAAAAATCAACTTCCTGGCAACTGAAGTATGCTCAAGAAAAAGAAAAAAGAAGAAGTAAACTGGAGAAAGAAGCTCCCTCTACAGAAGACGATGAAGAATCACTGAACTCCTCAAGAATGCTACATTATCTGACACATGGAAGGAACCACTGACGAGGGAAGTGGAAAGTATCGAGCTCAAGGGATTCACACAGGATCCAGCAGAGACAGGAGGAACTAAGAGCAATTAGTGAAAGAAATTCGAAATATTTATTTTCATACGCAAAAAAAAAAAAAGGCAAAAACCACATCTACTATTGGTCCTATGCTCAGACAAGATGGGACTTACACAGATGACAACAAAAAAAGGAGTGAGATATTGAAATCTCAATACAACTCTGTTTAGCGAGCCACTGATCAGTCTAAAAATCGATAACCCAAATTTTTTTTTCATGAATTAGCCTCAAAACTCCGTCAATGAATGCCAAATTTCTGACATTACCCTAACTCTACTAGACTTTGATTAAGTTATTGACAACATACCTATGCACTCAGCCCTAGGCCCAGAATCTTGGAACTCTGTGTTCATTTAAGAACTGCAAGAAACCCCTTCTGTGTGTCCTAAGTATGCTATGGAGAAGGAGTATAAACTTGGGTGAAATTCCAGTCATTGAAAACAACGGATATAGTCACACTCCATAAAGGTGACAGCAAAGCATTAGCAAAGAACTATGGACCAAGAGCTCTAACGTTTTTTACTATTATTAACGCATATGCCGTTTCCCACCAAGGCAGGGTGGCCCGACAAAGAAAACTTTCATCATCATTCACTCTATCACTGTCTTGCCAGAGGCATGCTTACACTACAGCTACAATACTCCAACATTAACACTCTTCCTTCAGAGTGCCGGCACTACATCTCCATCTCCAGGAATCAACTCCAGCCTGCCGTTTTCCCTGAAACCCTTCATAAATGTTACCTTGCTTACACTCCAACAGCACGTCAAGTCCTATAAGCCATTTGTCTCCATTCGCTCCTATCTAAAACACTCACACATGCTTGCTGGAAGTCCAAGCCCCTCGCACACAAAATCTCCTTTACCCCTCCCTCCAACATTTTCTAGGCCGATCCTACCCTGCCTTCCCTCCACTACAGATTTATACACTCTCGAAGTCATTCTATTTTGTTCCATCCTCTCTGTATGTCCAAACCATCTCAATAACCCTCCTCAGCTCTCTGAAAAATAGTTTTGGTAATCCGCATCTCCTAATTTCCAAACTCCGAATTCTCTGCATTATATTCACACCACACATTGCCCTCAGACATGACATCTCCACTGCCTCCAGCCTTCTCCTTGTTGCAACATTCACAACAGATGTCTCACACCCATACAAGAGTGTTGGTAAAACTATACTCTCATACATTCCCCTCTTTGCTTTCATGGATAAAGTTCTCTGTGTCCACAAACTCCTCAGCGCACCACTCACCTTGTTCCCCTCGTTAATTCTATGATTAACCTCATCCTTCATATACCCATCTGCTGACACATCCACTCCCAAATATCTGAACACATTCACCTCAATACTCTCTCCCTCCAATCCGATATATAATCTTCCGTTATTTATTTGTTTTGTTATTTTCATCACCTTACTCTTTCTTATATTCACTTTTAATTTCCTTCTTTTACATACCCAACCAAACTCATCAACCAACCTCTACAACTTCTTTTCAGAATCTCCCAAAAGCACAGTGTCAACATCAAAGAGCAACTGTGACAACTCCGACTTTGTGTTAGATTCTTTATCTTTTAACCCCACACCTCTTGCCAACACCTGAGCATTCACTTCCCTTACAACTCCATCTATAAATATATTGAACAACCATGGTGACATCACACATCCCTGTCTAAGGCCTATTTTCACTGGGAAATAATCTCCCTGTCATCTACATACTTTTCACCGCTTTCAATAACCAACCTCCTATTCCATACATTTGCAACATTTGCCACATTGCCCCCTATACACCCTATCATATGCCTTTTCCAAATCCATAAATGCCATAAACACTTCTTTACCCTTATCTAAACATTGTTCACCTATGTTTCACTGTAAACACTTGGTTTACACACCCCCTACCATTCCAAAAGCCTCCTTGTTCATCTGCTATCCTGCTCTTCGTCTTACTCCTAATTATTTCAATAATAACTCTACCATACACAATACCAGGTATACTTAACAGACTTATTCTCCTATAATTTTTACACTCTCTCTTGTCCCCTTTGCCTTTATACAAAAGAACTATACATGCTCTCTGCCAATTCCTAGGTATCTTACTCTCTTCCATACATTTATTAAATAAAGACTAACCATTCTAAATCTATATCCCCACCTGCCTTTAACATTTCTATCTTTATCCCATCAATCCCAGCTTCTTTACCCTCTTTCAATCTACTCACTGCCTCACGAACTTCCGCCACACTCACAACTGGTTCTTCCTCCCTCTTATAAGATGTTATTCCTCCTTGCCCTATACACGAAATCACAGCTTCCCTATTTTTATCAACATTTAACAATTCCTCAAAATATTCTCTCCATCTTCCCGATACCTCTAACTCTCCATTTAATAACTCTCCTCTCCTATTTTTAACTGACAAATCCATTCTTTCCCTAGGCTTTCTCAACTTATTAATCTCACTCTAAAACTTTTTCTTATTTTCAACAAAATTTGTTGATAACATCTCACCCACCCTCTCATTTGCTCTCATTTTACATTGCTTCACCACTTTCTTAACCTCTCTTTTTCTCTCCATATACTCCTCCCTCCTTACATCACTTCTACTTTGTAAAAACCTCTCATATGCTAACTTTTTCTCTCTTACTACTCTCTTTACATCATCATTCCACCAATCACTATTCTTCCCTCTCGCACCCACTTTCCTATAACCACAAACTTCTGCTGAACACTCTAACACTATTTTCTTAAACTTACCCCATACCTCTTCTACCCCACTGCCTATACTCTCACTAGCCCATCTGTCCTCCAACAGTTGTTTATGTCTTACCCTAACTGCATTCTCCTTTAGTTTATAAATCTTCACTTCTCTCTTACTTGTTGTTTCCATTCTCCTTGTATCCCATCTGCCTTTTACTCTCACTAGCTACAATTAGAAAGTGATTTGGTATATCTGTGGCCCCTCTATAAACATGTACATCCTGAAATCTACCCAACTGTCTTTTATCTACCAATATGTAGTCCAACAAACTACTGTCATTTCGTCCTACATATCTTGTATACTTATTTATCCTCTTTTTCTTAAAAAAAATGTGTTACCTATAACCAAACCCCTTTCTATACAAAGTTCAATCAAATGTTCCCCATTATCATTTAAACCTGGTACCCCAAACTTACCTATCACACCCTCTTTAAACGCTTCTCCTACTTTAGCATTTAGGTCTCTTACTCTCACTTGACTCAAATGTTCCTACACACTCTCTTAACTTCTCCCAAAATCTCTCTCTCTATCCTCTACACTCCTCTCTTCTCCAGGTGCATTCGCACTTATTATGACCCACTTTTCACATCCTACCCTTATTTTAATCCACATAATCCTTGAATTTATACATTTAAGTTCCCTCTTCTCTCTCCATAACTGATCTTTCAACATTATTGCTACCCCTTCCTTAGTTTTAACTCTCTCAGATACTCCTGACTTAATTCCATTTTTTTCCCCCCACTGAAACTCGCCTACCCTCTTCAGCTTTGTTTCACTTAGGGCCAGGACATCCAACTTCTTTTCATTCATAACATTAGCAATCATCTCTTTCTTATCATCCGCACTACATCCACATACATTCAAACATCCTAATTTTATGAAATTTTTCCTTATCTGATTTTTAGTAATTTATACAGGAGAAGGGGTTACTAGCCCATTGCTCCCGGCATTTAGTCGCTTCTTACGACACACGTAGCTTACGAAGGAAGAATTATGTTCCACTTCTCCATGGAGATAAACAAGAAGAACATGCTTGTACATGCATGTGTAGTGTGACCTAAGTGTAAGTAGAAGTAGCAAGACATACCTGCAACTTTGCATGTTTATGAGACAGAAAAAGAGACCAGCAATCCTATCATCATGCAAAACAATTATAGGCTTATTTTTCACATTCATTTGGTAGGACGGTAGTACCTCCCTGGGTGGTTGCTGTCTAACAACCTACTACCTACGTCCCAAATCATAAATATCTTTGAAAGAGTACTGAAAAGTATAATTGCAAACCACCTGGATTCCCAAAAACTGCACAATCCAGGGCAACCTGGGTTCAGAGTGGGTCGCTCGTACTTTTTGCAACTACTGGATCACTATGGTATGGTCTTGGATGCACTGGAAGACAGAATGCAGATGTAATATACACAGACTTTACAAAAGCCTTTGACAAGTGCGATCATGATGTAATAGCTCACAAAATGCATGTGCAGATGAATCTTCAACTTTTTAACCAATCGAACACAAAGAGTAGTGGTAAACAGAGTTAAATCAGGAGCTACCATAGTGAAAAGTTCTGTTCCACAAGGCACAGTACTCGCCCCTACCCCGTTCATCATCCTTATATCAGACATAGATTGAGATGTAATCCATAGCACCGTGTCTTCCTCTGCAGATGATACTAAATCTGCATGAGATTGTTATCCATTGAGGACACGGTTAACCTCCAAAAAGATATAAACCAAGTTTTCCAATTGGCAACGGAAAATAATAAAATTGTGAGGGTAAAGTTCAATAGATAGGATTAGTGAAAGTAGTTTGTTGGGTAGTCTGTTTTTTTTTTTTTTTTTTTATATATTTTATTAATCAAAACTGTGAGAATAGAAAAGTAACATGACGGTACTAGAGCAAGTACCTCATACATGCAAAATAATATAATCATCTTAACTTAAGACTAAGGAAAGGACATAAAACTAAGGATGCCCTCAAACTAAAATGAAAAGAAAACAACCTAAATATGTAAGTACCGTGATGCGGAAACTTACCTACAGAAATATGAACACATTGGCTATATGTACAGAGACATTGAAAACAGCTACCTACATAATAACTCAAACAATACAATACTTGTGGCATAGTTACATCAACAGTACAATATAACATTGTTAATTTTTGTATGTAATAATTATACTATGGTGTCAAAACATGTAAATACCACATCAAGAACTTCATAAATGCAAACGATACTAATATCAAAATTAAGACAAACGATATACGGATAACAGCGTTCGCCATCAATCTAAGTAGAAAATAAAACACACCTAAAAATGTGTAAGTGTCGCGATGCGGTAACCTACACCGTATACAATCTACAATTTAAACAAGTTACGGAACACCTGTAACCTGTCGTCCAATGGACTGAGACATGCACATTCACCCCATTCACGCTGGGGCCAAAATTGTGGAGGAATGTGCTCCTACGATAAAATGAACTGTATTGCTAATACTTAGCTTATTGATGAATCCAAGATGTCGCAGCCGTTCTCAACACCTTCACAGAGGATACATCAATGGCCTCATTCTCCACAGGGCTGTATGGTAAAAATAAATGGGTATAATTATAATATATTGCCCCAAAGAAGCGTATGCCCAATCTTCAGTCATTGATGGACTGAAAGGTGGTTTACTCACGTGTTTGGACTTAAAAGTCCACGCATAACTGCCGTCAATAGGTAAATTTTGATGTTCTTGACATACAAGAACTGCAGTCCCCAGCCTGACAAGAACATAAAACATACCTTGCTCGTGTAACGTGAGCATGGTGTTGACTCCACCATATACAGCGGAAATGCTGTCTTGATTGTAGAATGCCGCTGATGAGTCACCGTCTTGTCTCGATGGAGTTCACTTGCGATTGTCTCTATGTTTGTCTTTTAGCAGTAATAAGAAGCTGCGCACACTTCTGAATATACCGCGATTTTATTCACTAAACGCACTGGAACAGAGTTCTTATCCAATTTCCCGACGTTAGTGGAGATTAAATTAGAATAACGGACGCGTACGACTAATGTCTTTGTTATGTTAAATCCTTCGTTGTCGTATGACCCGTTCGGAGGCCGAATTCAATCTAATCGCCTCGTGGTGCCTCGTGGCACCGCGGGGCTTGGCATGCTGATATCAGCACAATTTCAACAATTGCTACATGCTGCTACAAGTGGCAATAAAAATGTTTGTGTTCTCTAAATACTTCAATCACTGGAACACATGATTGTAAATTCAAGTGTAGAAACTAATACAGCAGTTTCTGTAATTTTCCTGTTACGGCAAAGAGTTACATTTATCTCAAATGTCTATTAACTCACATATACACTCGCTGCTACTTGGTCAGACAACACGTGACACACTGTGGTCAGTACATCTGGTCTGAGTTAATTTGTTTTTGCACCCAGACACGCCTCATCTGGCCCCTTCCTAAAGACGGAAAGGGTGGGGCCCTTAACAAGGGTAGAAAGGGCGCATACCCCCTCCTTTGGAGAATTTTCTCCACAAAAATAAAAAAACACCCACTTGAGTACAAAAACACCAAACCTCACCATAAACACCTGTCTTCCCTAACACTCCAACCTAGAACCATTAAGCCAGCAATTACATGCTACCAACAAAAGTACAACATAATGATCGTTCTAAGTCGCATAAGTCCAAGACCGTTTTGACATCTGATTGCAAAACTTGCATCATCACCACACTTACAATATATGTCCACCTGACCTCCGACCACTGGCTGGTGTACGAAACGTGTTGACGCCCTATCAGGTGACACTGGAGAGAACGCAAATAAACCCTAGCCATGTCTCCTCCGCATCCTCCCTGTCAAGAAATCGCAGACCATAACCCCTCTTTTCGACCAGCCCTTTACTGAGGCACCTTCCCCTTTCACCCCTCACCCCAACAGAATACCTATAGTCAATTCCTATAACCCTGAGAAAGCTTTACACCATGTCCCCGCATATATAACATGATTTCTACAGTTAGACCTATAAATAACTGCTGCCAACGCTCGGATACACTGTGCTTTGGGAGCCTTCCGCTTTACCCACAAAATATGTATGTACTCGACCACCAAGTAAACTACCGCCCTACCGACATACTCCGGAAAAGCCCCCACATCCAGACACAAAGCCCTCAGGGTTATCAAACCCCACCCCCACCCTCCTTAATACCCCACTAAACCAGTCCCTGACCCCCACCAACGTATCAAAGAAATACAGAGTATGATACGCCATTTCCAGGACACCACACGATCCGCACAACCCATCCCTGATGATGCCCATCCTATACAACTGTGCATGCATTGCCAAAATACCCAATAAAAACCTATATCCTGTGTTACAAAATGACACGATATCTATTAGTAATAGACATCTCCAGTGAACACTAGAAAGGATAGCCCTTCTAGCATCCAGCCTGTTACTGGGCTTTTGCAACAAAGTCAGTATCCTGGTCCAGTTATCTGACATATTATCAATTTCACCATTGGATCCCAACTGAGAGGATACTAACTAAAGAAATATATTTAAAATGTTTATTATCAAAGTGAGAAAATCTAGGGTAGTAAAGTAAATCAAATATAAATATGTTAAAGATATTAATTAGGAGGTTAGCTCCTACACTGCTCTCATATACAATAAGACTGTGCTGAAGGCACACACACACACACACACATATATATATATATATATATATATATATATATATATATATATATATATATATAAATGACTCTGAAGTACCATCATGTACAATGTCAGCAATTCAAGCATATGCAGATATATACAAATAAGAGTAGATGTGTGTATGAGTGTGCTCCAGGTAACTCTAAGACTCGACTCAACCAGTGTCCGACTGAACAACTTCTCATAAGCTAGCTTCTCTACAGAACTGACAATCAGAACAGCTTGATTGAACAGTAAAATGATGAATTCGCAGAACAGCAATATAACAAGCAATAGCAACACAGCGTCAGGAACAAGGAGATAGAAAATCGACCTTAACTGGGGACCATCAGCAGATCCTCCAAAATAGTCACAAAACTCCCTTATTACTGAATCTAGGTTCAGCATAAAAATCCCAGACTGTGACGGTGCACAGATGCCTTAGCGAATTAGGTCAAGAGCTATAGCTAGAGACCTGAGTTATCTCAGAGTGTCAGTGTGACACACAACCCAGTAAAACGTCGAAAATCACTGTCTAGGCTATGCTCTGCGAACAGAGTCACACAGTCATGAGAAGTATGTTTCGTCTCACCACCGAATACATACTCTACCAAACAGAGTCTAAATGACGAGAAAACAAGCAGAGACAGGAGCGAGGTGTTGACTCAACGATGGTCAGCAGCGCAGAGATGGAGGAAGGAGAAGCAGTCTCCCACCTCAGGTGTGGTCAGGCCACCGATTGACTACCAGCAACTAGACACCGGCAGTATAACAAGCAAAAATGTCATAAGCGGTAGTTTGCCAACTCACGGGCAGCTACAACACACTTGAGCACAATATATAATGTTACATCCTACCTACGAAAATAGCGAATTCAAATAATAATATAAAGAAAGATATTAACGATTTAGCTATTATCGAAAATATCAGCAATATAAAATAATAAGAAAAGGAAAATATACATCAAAAATCATATAAACATGTATATACATTGGGGCCCATTCTGGGGTCGCAATATCCTGTTTCACACACTCTTGGTGGTATTCGCAACTTCTTCATCTAATGCCACGTTAACTTCCAATTATACATTGAATAAGTACCTGCACCACACCTCCCCTCCTCCCCACTCTATCCAAAAGACCTACCTTAACCCTCCCAGGCTCCTGAACAACAAGAAGGAACCTCAACATAGCCTCACATCTCAACAGATCCCTACCCCGCCACCATCTATGTACCTCCTGCATGACCCCATTCACCTTCCTTTCCCCTGTACCCCCTAGCCTATTACGTAGCGGTATCAACAACAACCCACCCACCCACCCCAACCCAGTAGTCACCACCTCCCTACCCAACCAATGCCTCCCATGACTCCAAGTATAACAAAAAACCCTCCCAAGCAACCTCTCAACATCACACTCCCGGAGAGGATATACGGCAGCAACAAACCATAGTTTGCTATATACTAAAACATTTACCACCATCGCCCGTTGCAACAGTGTTACTTCTGTAGACCTAATGCCTCCCAACCTATCTATAGCTCTGTCCACCACCGCCACCGAATTCAATTCTCTTGCCAATTCCCTATCATGACTGAATATTACCCCGCAAATTTTAATCCTATCGACGCACTTCCAACCGCCCCTACTGTCCAACGTCCCTCCCACCCACGCACCTACCTCCAACAAACTTGACTTACCTCTATTTACCCTCATACCTGTCACCTCCCCAAAAATACCCACAATCATATTCACATGTAATAAGCCCTCACTACTTCCCACCAGGATGGTCATATCATCGACATATCCTACTATGCCTGACAACCCTGTCCCACCTCCCCATCCCAAACCCCTTCCCTATCCAATCTATAGAAAGTGTCCTGCATACACCCAAACAGGATTTGCGACAGAGAACAACCCTGCCACAAACCCCTTTCATAACTCACCTGAACCCCCAAATTCCCATTTACCTGGACCCTTGCCAACGCCCGGTCATATAAAGTCCTAGCCCACCCCACGATTTTTTCCCCAAACCCCAACCCCATCAAAATCCCAAACAAAAATTCCCTGCCTATGCTATCGTATGCAGTCTCCCAGTCTAAACCTAGAACCCCTCCTCCCCTCTTGTTATCTACAAACTCCCTAATCCTCCTATGCCCTGCCCTTATGCATCGCCCCGGCACTCCATGTTGTCCATCATCTAAAACCTTCTTCAATACCCTCTTCATTCGATTAGCCAATATTTTCGTAAAGATCTTATAATCTGAGCATAACATCTTTGCTCGTCCTCCATATATCCCCTATCCTTCATTTGATTAAAGATCCGCACTAAAACATCTTTTAACACGTCCCAATGAAACACATAAAAATCTCCCGGTAAGCCATCCACCCCAGGCGCCTTTCCTAACCTTAATCCCTGCACCGCCTGCCATACTTCCTTCTCTGTTATACGTCCTCCTAACTCCTTCCTATCCTCCTCCCCCAGTCGTTCCTGTATCCCCTCCAAAATTATCCGTCGACTTGTCTCACTCCCAACCAATCTCCTAAACTTTTGCTGAAACCAAAACCCAGCATACCCGCAAATGCCATCAGTTGTACATAACACCTGCCCTTTCTTAAACCCTCCCAGGTCTTCTTCGACCTTCAACGACGAGATAATCATACCCTTCCTCCTTTTCCTAAACCTCCTCAATACAGTGCCCGAGGGCCTATCACCCCATAAAACCTCTTCCAATTGACACCTGACCCTGACCGCATGGAATCTAACATTTTGTATGTCCCTTAACTGCCCACATAGCATACTAATTTCTGCCTGATGCTTTCCCTCCCCCTCCCCCTACATAACAAGCCCTAAGCTGACTTTCTAAGTAACATTGCAAACCATACCTATAACCCACATCCTCCACCCCGGCCCTCCGATAATAATCCCTCACCGCCGCCTTCACCTGTAAAGACCACCACCTCACCGCATCCCCTATCCCTCTACCCCTCCCCCACACCATAACCCACCAGTCTGCAAAAGCATCTCTATCCCCATCCCTCTGTAACAAACTAACATTCAATTTCCACTGACCTGGATAAATCTTGACAGCTCCATATCAGCTCAACACTGCCACTATACCACGGTGATGCATACATCAATTTATTTCTCTCCTTAAAGGTGCTTCCACCCATAACCTTTTAACCTCTGCCCGAAGGCCGTTAACATTCATACAGAGACACTTGAAGGTTTCATTCAAGGCTTCCCACGATGCTTCACCAATCTAGATCCACCTAGCTTCATCACTAGTCCTCCCCCACCATAACTCCCTCCCTCTCCAGCCATGACTTTACCCTTAACCCCGCCCTTAGCCACATCCGCCCATACTTTCTTGCCGGTCCTCTGACATGGCGTCAACACGTCATCCTCCACTGATCCACTGGATCTCTTTTGGGACTCCCCCACTACCTCCATGACCTCGCCTGATTTCTCACCACTCAAATCCGACATGCCCCTATGTTCCTCTGCCTCAACCACACACACCTGCACCATACCATCACCTGCCTCCTTACTTACACGCCCATTCAGCACTTCACCCGGCCTTGCCACCAACTCCAGGAAGTTACCCTTCACATAGTCGGCTGCCACCAGTGCTGGGCTATCAAACATCCTCTGCAAATCATCCATGAGAGGTCCTGATAAGTTAACCAATACATCATCCACCCCTGCACCTCATGATCCAGGGAGCCACGGTCCTCATCCGGCTGCATCACCAGTGGTAGAGATACTACCACCACCGCTTCTTCCTCCAAGACGTCACTCCACTTGCCAGTACTAATCTGCTCACTCGTAGACGCCAGCTCCTGTTGGTGTACGTCTTCATTCATCAATGCCGTCTCCCCTTGTTCCTGCATCGCGGCACCATGTTGATGCTGGGTGGGTGGCCTCTGTCGGTCACATGCCATAGCCATATGTCCCGGCTGCCCACATAGCCTACACGTTCACACCTGCCCAACGTATGTAACATAGACTTGCGTACAGAAGTCCAGCATGATAACATACGATGGTATTGGTCTCCTCAATGTCATCTTGAGACTAAACGACCCTTCCGGCATTCCAGCATAGGCCCCCTAGGCCCCTCCCCCGATGTTAGCAGCATGTATCACACCATATGCCTCAAAGACCCTCTTCACATCGACTGCATCAGCCTCAAAAGGTAAATTATGTATTCTTGTCCAAGTATACGTTGCCGAAACGTCCCGTATCCTCACTTCCAAGCCTTCAGAAACGACCATTCGCTTTTCCTGGTAAGCGTCAACCACTCGCTTGTATGTTCCTCTGGTCACAAATTTCACAAATACCCTAGTGGCTCCATTTAGCGATATGCCTAATAAATCTGCCGTGGGTATCCTATAAGCGTCTCGAAGTATGGCAGACAATAATACGTCAGCATTAGACGGGTAGATAGCTCCAACCAGCACCTCAATACACACAGTGTTTATCCGCCTCAGGTACGTTGCCGCCATTTTGAAACTAATAGTTGTTATGCTTGTTAAGGTAGGGTGGGTGTCTAGCTCCTGCTATTCCCTTACCCTGTTTTCACCCCGTGAAAGATGACGTGAGTGTCTCCACCCTGGGGTGAATCACTTGACTGGCTGCTTCCATCAAATCTGTAAGTATGTGCTCCACTCCTGTCTACCTTATTCTGTTTAGGGTTTTTGTCTTAATAAATAACAACTTCACTCTTATTTAGGGTTTTAGACTTGTGTTTATTCCTGCATTGCTTTGAATTTACAGTACGTCATTTTTTAATCCTCACCATTTGTTTTATAGGCCATACGCCTATCATCTGAGTGATTTATCGAGCAGGTTGTAACTGTATTTCTGTTTCTTTATTATAGCCAAGATTGTCAGCTTGGGTCATTCGACACAGGCGACATTAAGATAAGGACAGTAGGGATCTGGAAAAGATGTAGAGCTTTCAACTAGACCAATCTACCTACACTGGTCCGACAACCACCCTGGCAGCTACACTTAATGCAGCTACTCACCTTCTACTAATTGTGACACCAACGTTCCTGGTGTCTTGACCGGCTACTTACTGGACACAACATTGGGGTAGTGCTCAGAGAATCAGTTCACCTCTCCTCGGCAGACTATCATCAAAATAGTTTAGAGTTGCAGAATCATTCAAAGCTCTGTGTCCAGAACATCGGCACAACACTTTTCTATCTATATATAAACTAGCTTTAGATCACTTATTTGTTTCATTATTCTTAAAGTAGGATTAATTTCTTGTTTAATTATTTTATATTATTGCCTGAATTATTATAATAAAAATGTTTATCTTATTATGTTACTATTTTTTCAATACTTTTTTTCCATAAGGAGGAGCCAGCCTTGTCAAATACTTACTTAGGGTCTGACAGGGCTGAGTAATCCTTCTCAATGATGTTCAATGAAGACAAATTGCAACTACTCAGCTATGGAAAACTGATGATAAAAATTAGAACTGGGTATACTACTAACTCTAATCATACAATAGAGAAGAAAAGTAATGTGAAGGACCTGGGAGTGGTAATGTCTGACGCTCTTACTTTCAACGATCACAAGATTGCCACTATCACATCTGCAAAGCAAATGGTAGGATAGATAATGAACGTTCAAAACAAGAGATGCCAAGCCAATGATGACCCTTTCTAAATCACTTGTTATCTCTAGGCTGGGATACTGCTGTACATTAACATCTCCATTCAAAGCAGGTGAAATTACAGATCTAGAGAATGTACAGAAAACCATTACTGCACATATAAGTTCTGCCAATCACCTTAACTACTGGGAACGCCTGGAAGCACTTGACTTGTACTCTCTGGAGCGCAGGCGAGAGAGATATATCATAATCTACACTTGGAAAATCCTAGAATGAATGGCCCCTAATCTGCACACAGAAATCTCTTCCTACAAAAGCAAAAGAATGGCAGGCGGTGCAAAATACCCCGATTGAAAAGTAGGGGTGCCCTTTTTACTCTAAGAAAAGCACATTAAGTGTCTGGGGACCAAGACTGTTAAACAGCCTCCCAACAGGCATAAGGGGAATTAACAATAGACCCTTGGCTCCCTTCAAGAGGCAGCTGGACATATATTTAATGTCGGTGCCGGATCAGCCGGGTTCTGGTTCTTATGATGGACTGTATGGGGCCAGCAGTAACAATCTTGTTGATCAGGCCCTGATCCTCAGGGAGGCCTGGTTGTGGACCGGTCTGCGGGGACGTTGATCTCCAGAATACCCTCCAGGTAGACTCCAGGAACCACCACCACAAAACCAACCACGACCACCATCAACCGCCACCAATCGCCACCCCCTGTCACCCAGCATTTACTACTACCACCACCACCCAGACCACTACCACAATCACCAAAACTTCCCACTGCCACCACCCTCCACTACCACGACCACCCACTGCTACCACCTCATCCACCACCAACCATGGCCACCACCACCCACCCACTGCTATAACCTCCAACTGCCACTACCTACTGCCACCACCTCCCACGGCCACCACCCACCACTACGACCTCTAACTGCCACCACTACCTCAAATCACCACCCACCACAACCCCCCTCCCACCACCCACCGCTACGACCTCTATCTGCCACCACCACCTCCCACTAGAACCCCCCACTGACACCTCCCATCACCCACTGCCACCACCTCCCACCATCCACGGCCACCACCACCCACCGCTACGACCTCCAATTGCCATCACTACCACCTCCTACCACCACCACCCACTGACACCACCTCCCACTGCCACCACCTCCCAATGTCCCCACCACATCTACCACTACCACCCACCACATCTCCCACCACCACCCACGGCCACCACCTCCCACTATCACCACCCACCATCACCTCTCACCACCCACCGCTACAGCCTCCATCTGCCACCACCTCTCACCCCCACCACCCACTGCCACCACTACTCACGGACACCACCTCCCACTACCACCACCCACCATCACCTCCCACCACCACCCACCCCATCTCCCACCACCACCACCCACTGCCACCACCCATCACCTCATACCACCACCCAACGCTACGACCTCTGTCACCACCACCTCACATCACCACGAAGCATCGCTACGACCTCCAACAGCCACCACCACCCACAACAACTACCTACTGCCACCACCTCCCACTGCCACCACCACCAACCACCACCTCCCACCACCACCACCCACTGCTACAACTTCCAACTGCCACCACCACTATTCACCACAATCACCTTTCACTGTCACCACCTCCCTGTCACCATCTCCCACTGCCACCTTTCACTGCCACCACCTCCCACTGTCACCACCTCTCACTGTCACCACCTCTCACTGTCACCACCTCCCACTGTCACCACCTCCCACTGTCACCACCTCCCACTGTCACCACCTCCCACTGTCACCACCTACCACCACTACTAGCACTGCTGCTGCTGCTGCAGCTGCAGTGCTAGTTTTCTGCCAGATCTTAGTTAAACGTTATATGTTTTATGTACTCTTATGTACATATATATATATATATATATATATATATATATATATATATATATATATATATATATATATATATATATATATATATATATATATATATATATATATATAAATATATATAAATATATATATATATATATATATATATATATATATATATATATATATATATATATATATATATATATATATATATGTACATATATATATATGTACATATGGACTATGTATTGGTAGATAAAAGACTGTTGAGTAGACTTCAGGATGTACATGTTTATAGAGGGGCCACAGATATATCAGATCACTTTTTAATTATAGCTACAGTGGGAGTAAAAGGTAGATGGGATACAAGGAAAATAGAATCAGTAAGTAAGAGAGAGGTGAAGGTTTATAAACTAAAAGAGGAGGCAGTTAGGGTAAGATATAAACAACTATTGGATGATAGATGGGCTAGTGAGAGTGTAGGCAATGGGGTCGAAGATGTATGGGGTAGATTTAAAAATGTAGTGTTAGAGTGTTCAGCAGAAGTTTGTGGTTACAGGCGAGTGGGTGCGGGAGGGAAGAGGAGCGATTGGTGGAATGATGATGTAAAGAGAGTAGTAAGGGAGAAAAAGTTAGCATATGAGAGGTTTTTACAAAGTAGAAGTGATGCAATTAGGGAAGAGTATATGGAGAAAAAAAGAGAGGTTAAAAGAGTGGTGAAGCAATGTAAAAGAGAGCAGATGAGAGAGTGGGTGAGATGTTATCAGCAAATTTTGTTGAAAATAAGAAAAGTTTTGGAATGAGATTAATAAGTTGAGGAAGCCTAGAGAACAAATGGATTTGACAGTTAAAAATAGGAGAGGAGAGTTATTAAATGGAGAGTTAGAGGTATCAGGAAGATGGAGAGAATATTTTGAGGAGTTGTTAAATGTTGATGAAGACAGGGAAGCTGTGATTTCGTGTGTAAGGCAAGGAGGAATAACATCTTGTAGGAGTGTGGAAGAACCAGTTGTGGGTGTAGGGAAGTTCGTGAGGCAGTGGGTAGAATGAAAGGGGTAAGGCAGCTGGGATTGATGGGATAAAGATAGAAATGTTAAAAGCAGGTGGGGATATAGTTTTGGAGTGGTTGGTGCTATTATTTAATAAATGTATGGAAGAGGGTAAGGTACCTAGGGATTGGCAGAGAGCGTGTATTGTTCCTTTGTATAAAGGCAAAGGGGACAAAAGAGAGTGCAAAAATTATAGGGGAATAAGTCTGTTGAGTGTACCTGGTAAAGTGTATGGTAGAGTTATTATTGAAAGAATTAAGAGTAAGACAGAAAGCAGGATAGCAGATGAACAAGGGGGCTTTAGGAAAGGTAGGGGGTGTGTAGACCAAGTGTTTACAGTGAAACATATAGGTGAACAGTATTTGGATAAGGGTAAAGATGTTTTTGTGGCATTTATGGATTTGGAAAAGGCGTATGATAGGGTAGATAGGGGGGCAATGTGGCAGATGTTGCAGGTGTATGGAATAGGAGGAGGGTTACTGAAAGCAGTGAAGAGTTTTTATGAGGATAGTGAGGCTCAGGTTAGAGTGTGTAGGAGGGAAGGGGACTATTTCCCAGTAAAAGTGGGCCTTAGACAAGGATGTGTGATGTCACCGTGGTTGTTCAATATATTTATAGATGGGGCTGTAAGAGAAGTGAATGCGAGGGCCTTGGCAAGAGGTGTTGGGCTAAAAGATAAAGAAGCAAATACAAAGTGGGAGTTGTCACAGTTGCTTTTGCTGATGACACTGTGCTTTTGGGAGATTCTGAAGAGAAGTTGCAGAGGTTGGTGGATGAATTTGGTAGGGTGTGTAAAAGAAGAAAATTGAAAGTGAATATAGGAAAGAGTAAGGTGATGAGGATAACAAAAATAATAGGTGACGAAAGATTGGATATCAGATTGGAAGGAGAGAGTATGGAGGAGGTGAATGTATTCAGATATTTGGGAGTGGACATGTCGGCGGATGGATCTATGAAGGATGAGGTGAATCATAGAATTGATGAGGGAAAAGTGTGAGTGGAGCACTTCGAGTCTGTGGAGACAAAGAACCTTGTCCATGGAAGTAAAGAGGGAATGTATGAGAGTATAGTTATACCAACGCTCTTATATGGGTGTGAAGCATGGGTGATGAATGTTGCAACGAGGAGAAGGCTGGAGGCAGTGGAGATGTCATGTCTGAGGTCAATGTGTGGTGTGAATATAATGCAGAGAATTCGGAGTTTAGAAATTAGGAGGAGGTGCGGATTACCAAAACGATTGTCCAGAGAGCTGAGGAGGGTTGTTGAGGTGGTTTGGACATGTAGAGAGAATGGAACGAGACAGAGTGACTTCGAGAGTGTATAAATCTGTAGTGGAGGGAAGGCGGGGTAGGGGTCGGCCTAGGAAAGGTTGGAGGGAGGGGTAAAGGAAGTTTTGTGTGCGAGGGGCTTGGACTTCCAGCAAGCATGTGTGAGCGTATTTGATAGGAGTGAATGGAGGCATATGGTTTTAATACTTGACGTGCTGTTGAGTGTGAGCAAAGTAACATTTATGAAGGGATTCAGGAAACCGCAGGCGGACTTGAGTTCTGGAGATGGGAATTACAGTGCCGGCACTCTGAAGGAGGGGTGTTAATGTTGCAGTTTTATAATTGTAGTGTAAAGCACCCTCTGGCAAGACAGTGATGGAGTGAATGATGATGAAAGTTTTTCTTTTCGGGCCACCCTACCTTGGTGGGAATCGGCCGATGTGTTAATAAAAAATAATATATATATATATATATATATATATATATATATATATATATATATATATATATATATATATATATATATATATATATATATATATATTACATGTATATATATATGTATATATATATATATATATATATATATATATATATAATATATATATATATATATATATATATATATATATATGTATATATATATATATATATGCAAATTCCTAGCATTGTAAAAATCTCTAGTTGTGTCGATGCATGCAGGGGATGAGATGAAAAGCTGTAAGCCTCCTGCCTGAAAGCTGGCTGCCTTGGAATAACGTCTAGCGAAAGCTGGATGCCAAGGTATTGGATCAGTGTGGTACGGTCGGCAAAGCACTGCGTACCTTGTCATGAGGTTCGTAGGTTCGAGTCTCCGTCGGCTAGAGATCAGTGTTTGTGAATATTTCGCCTGCTTTTGCGAATTCCTAGCATTATATATATATATATATATATATATATATATATATATATATATATATATATATATATATATATATATATATATATATATATATATATCTTCTTCTTTCAACACGTCGGCCGTTTCCCACCGAAGCAGGGTGGCCCAAAAGAAAACGAAAGTTTCTCCTTTACATTTAGTAATATATACAGGAGAAGGGGTTACTAGCCCTTACACCCGGCATTTTAGTCGCCTCTTACGACACGCATGGCTTACGGAGGAAGAATTCTGTTCCACTTCCCCATGGAGATATATATATATATATATATATATATATATATATATATATATATATATATATATATATATATATTGGAGTGAGATAAACAAGTTAAAGCCTAGTTAACAAATGGATTTGTCAGTTAAAAACAGAGTAGGGGAGTTAGTAGATGGGGAGTTGGAGGTATTGGGTAGATGGCGGGAATATTTTGAGGAACTTTTAAATGTCGATGAAAAAGGAAGGCGGTAATTTTATGCACTGGCCAGGAGGTATTACATCGTATAGAAGTGAAGAAGAGCAGGATGTGAGTGTGGGGAGGTGCGTGAGGCATTACGTATAATGAAAGGGGTAAAGCAGCTGGAACTGACGGGATCATGACAGAAATGTTAAAAGCAGGGGGATATAGTGCTGAGTGGTTGGTATTTTTGTTTAATAAATGTATGAAAGAGGGGTAGGTACCTAGGGACTGGTAGAGAGCATGTATAGTTCCTTTATATAAAGGGAAGGGGATAAAAGAGATTGTATGAATTATAGGGAATAAGTTTACTGAGTATACCAGGTAAAGTGTATGGCAGGGTTATTATTGAAAGAATTAGAGGTAAGACAGAGAGTAGGATTGCAGATGAGCAAGGAGGCTTTAGAGTGGGTAGGGGATGTGTAGATTAAGTGTTTACATTGAAGCATATATGTGAACAATATGTATTTAGATAAAGGTAGGGAAGTTTTCATTGCATTTATGGATTTAGAAAAGGCATGTGATAGAGTGGATAGGGGAGCAATGTGGCAAATGTTGCAAGTGTATGGAATAGGTAGTAAGTTACTGAATGCTGTAAAGCGTTTTATGAGGATAGTGAGGCTCAGGTTAGGGTGTGTAGGAGAGAGGAGATTATTTCCTGGTAAAGTAGGTCTTAGACAGGGATGTGTAATGTCACCGTGGAGATGTCCTGTCTAAGGGCAATGTGTGTGTAAATATTATGCAGAAAATTCGGATTGTGGAAATTAGGAGGAGGTGTGGAGTTACTAAAAGTATTTGTCAGAGGGCTGAAGAGGGTTGTTGAGGTGGTTTGGTCATTTAGAGAGAATGGATCAAAGTAGAATGACTTGGAGAGCGTATAAATCTGTAGGGAAGGAAGGCGGGGTAGGAGTCGTCCTCAAAAGGTTGGAGGGAGGGGTAAAGGATGTTTTGTGGGCGAGGGCTTGGACTTCCAGCAAACATGTGTGAGCGTGTTAGATAGAGTGAATGGAGGCGAATGGTTTTGGGACATGACGATCTGTTGGAGTGTGAGCAGGGTAATATTGTGTGAAGGATTCGGGGAAACCAGTCAATTGATTTAGTTTGACTTGAGTCCTGGAAATGGGAAGTACAATGCCTGCACTTTAAAGGAGGGTCTGGGATAGTGACAGCTGGGAGGGACTATGCTCAGCTGTCGTATATGAGCGCCTCTGCAAAGACAGTGATTATGTATGAGTGTGGTGAAAGTGTTGAATGATGATGAAAGTATTTTTCTTTTTGGAGATTTTCTTTCTTTTGGGTCACCCTGCCTCGGTGGGAGACGGCCAATGTATGGAAGAGGGTAAGGTACCTAGGGATTGGCAGAGAGCGTGTATTGTTCCTTTGTATAAAGGCAAAGGGGACAAAAGAGAGTGCAAGAATTATAGGGGAATAAGTCTGTTGAGTATACCTGGTAAAGTGTAGAGTAGAGTTGTTATTGAAAGAATTAAGATTAAGACAGAAAGCAGGATAGCAGATGAACAAGGGGGCTTTAGGAAAGGTAGGGGGTGTGTAAACCAAGTGTTTACAGTGAAACATATAGGTGAACAGTATTTGAATAAGGGTAAAGAGGTTCTTGTGGCCTTTATGGATTTGGAAAAGGCGTATGATAGGGTGGATAGGGGGCAATGTGGCATATGTTGCAGGTGTATGGAATAGGAGGTAGATTACTGAAAGCAGTGAAGAGTTTTTATGAGGATATTGAGACTCAGGTTAGAGTGTGAAGGAGGGAGGGGACTATTTCCCAGTAAAAGTGGGCCTTAGACAAGGATGTATGATGTCACCATGGTTGTTCAATATATTTATAGAGGGTCTTGGCAAGAGGTGTGGGGTTAAAAGATAAAGAATCAAATACAAAGTGGGAGTTGTCACAGTTGATTTTTGCTGATGACACTATGCTTTTAAGATTTCTTCGGATTTTAACCGGAGGGTTAGCCACCCAGGATAACCCAAGAAAGTCAGTGCGTCATCGAGGACTGTCTGTCTTATTTCCATTGGGGTCCTTAATCTTGTCCCCTATATATATATATATATATATATATATATATATATATATATATATATATATATATATATATATTGTTAATAGAAAACCTTTTTACTATTTTTGATTTATGCAAAAATGATAACACTGCTTCCTACCTGCATAAGTATTTGATGGAAGTGTTGAAGTTTCTGGAGGAGTTCGGCAGGTGCGTCTGCTTGTTCTTGGACGCTGAGATCGGCGTGAACAGCGGCCTTAACCACACCTGCTAGTTCCTTGAGATACCAGTGAAACAGCAGTGTAAATCCCAGCTGCAGCGTGATGTTCCACAGGAAGTATAGGCTCCCAGTCACCGATTCTTCGTCCAGCTTAATTTTATAATTATGAAGAACAGGTATATTTTTAGACACAAGGTTGTGGTCACGTCTTTAAATACGTCTTTAAGTTTTGTTTCAGCAGCATTTTTGCTCTGAGACAGAGTACACCCAAAGGCAAACTTTGTGGACTCTGTAGATAAAACCGGCCCTTACACTGATAATTTTATCAAGTGGGATATCAAATTTGATGAGTTCCTGGTTCATGTCAGTGTAAAGGCGCAACAGCAAGGCTAGCATGGGTTCCATTCTCCAGCTTTTATAGAACAGAGAGATGCTGAAGATAAAATTAACTACCACCAAAACTTCAATTATGGCCACTGATATCTTCAGTCCTCCTCCATGTAACTTCATGACACACGTAATGAAATTAACCATTTTATAATTGTCATATACACTATAGATAATGTACGCTAATATTACACAGATGGACCAAAACTGAAGCCAAACTGGCTTCCTGAAGAGCTCATTTAACCGATGAGTCCGTTTCTTGTTGTCTGAGTCTCCATTATACACGTACGGAAACATCCAAATATCTGCAGAATCCAGAGTGGAAGTTTGAGGCTGTTCACAAACATGATGCCCGTGTAGGACTAGTTGTTGGTGATACACGGGAGCAGGTAGTTCAGTGTTGGTGATACACGGGAGCAGGTAGTTCTGTGTTGGTGATACACGGAGCAGGTAGTTCAGTGTTGGTGATACACGGGAGCAGGTAGTTAAGTGTTGGTCATACACGGGAGCAGGTAGTTCAGTGTTGGTGATACACGGGAGCAGGTAGTTCAGTGTTGGTGATACACGGGAGCAGGTAGTTCAGTGTTGGTCATACACGGGAGCAGGTAGTTCAGTGTTGGTCATACACGGGAGCTGGTAGTTCAGTGTTGGTGATACACGGGAGCAGGTAGTTCAGTGTTGGTGATACACGGGAGCAGGTAGTTCAGTGTTTGTCATACACGGGAGCAGGTAGTTCAGTGTTGGTGATACACGGGAGCAGGTAGTTCAGTGTTGGTGATACACGGAGCAGGTAGTTCAGTGTTGGTCATACACGGGAGCAGGTAGTTCAGTGTTGGTCATACACGGGAGCAGGTAGTTCAGTGTTGGTCATACACGGGAGCAGGTAGTTCAGTGTTCAGGAATCTTCAAATACAAATGTGAAGGTGCGATCGATGTTGACTGTGGCGAGGGTCGGCGGCTTCAACCACTGACTCACCGCTGCTACATTTAATAGCCTGGGGAAGAGAGGAGGTCGGAACGAGATAATAAATAATATACCTGCTGAAAACGAGGCTGAGGTATAGGGTGTAGAAGTTAGAGATGAGACTAATAATATGGTAGAATTACCGACAATATGTTAGTAAAGGACACAATGCAACTAATGTGACATTTTATTGTGCAACGTTTCGCTCTCCAGGAGCTTTCTCAAGCCGTTACAAGCGTTACATGGACACAGTGGGCTATTATATACCTCAAAGTGAGGTGAAATACTAATGGTGGTCGAGGTAGTAGTGATAGTAGTAGTAGTAGCAATACAATAAGGTAGAACAATCAATATGCACATGAGTAAAAGGTGATAAAACAAATACTTGGTAGTATAACAATAGTAGACAAATATTTATGCTGAGGCTGAAATATAGAAGGCCTGTAGGAGTGTTCCACATCTACGATGTGCTTGTGTTGAATTAGCAGGAGAGACTATGTGATGGTATGGTTAACTGTTTTCAGGAGGATTCTTGCTAAGACTTCAGAGATGGTGAAGCTGCCTTTGTTTTGTTTAATTGTGTTAGAAACAGAGATAAGTGCTGATTCA
>WNWK01026677.1:0-27118 GCA_009830355.1 Cherax destructor | reverse complement strand
TATATGTGAATGACATGACAGACGGGATAGACTCAGAAAAGACCCTGTTCGCAGATGATGTGAAGTTAATGAGGAGAATTAAATCAGATGAGGATTAGGCAAGACTTCAAAGAGACCTGGAGAGGCTGGACGCGTGGTCCAGAAACTGGCTCCTTGAATTTAACCCCGCCAAATGCAAAGTCATGAAGATTGGGGAAGGACAAAGAAGACCGCAAACAGAGTATAGGCTAGGTGGCCAAAGTCTGAAAACCTCGCTCAAGGAGAAAGATCTTGGGGTGAGTATAACACCGAGCACGTCTCCGGAAGCACACATCAACCAGATAACTGGTGCAGCATATGGGCGCCTGGCAAACCTGAGAATAGCGTTCCGATACCTCAGTAAGGAATCATTCAAGACTCTGTACACTGTGTACGTCAGGCCCATACTGGAGTACGCAGCACCAGTTTGGAACCCACACCTGGTCAAACACGTCAAGGAATTAGAGAAAGTGCAAAAGTTTGCAACAAGGCTAGTTCCAGAGCTAAGGGGAATGTCCTACGAAGAAAGGTTAAGGGAAATCGGCCTGACGACACTGGAGGACAGGAGGGTCAGGAGAGACATGATAACGACATACAAAATACTGCGTGGAATAGATAAGGTGGACAGAGACAGGATGTTCCAGAGAGGGGACACAGAAACAAGGGGTCACAATTGGAAGTTGAAGACTCAAATGAGTCAAAAGGATGTTAGGAAGTATTTCTTCAGCCACAGAGTTGTTAGGAAGTGGAATAGTCTGGCAAGTGATGTAGTGGAGGCAGGAACCATATATAGTTTCAAGACGAGGTATGATAAAGCTCATGGAGCAGGGAGAGGGAGGACCCAGTAACGGTCAGTGAAGAGGCGGAGCCAGGAGCTGAGTATCGACCCCTGCAACCACAAATAGGTGAGTACAAATAAGTGAGTACACACACACACACATTCTCTCTCTCTCTCTAACTAGAGTGGACCTAGTAGCGACCAGCGAAGACGTGGGGCCAGGAGCTGTAAATCGACCCCTGCAACCACAAACAGGAAAGTAAACACACAAACAAAAAACAGCAAGGTATGCATGAACAAAGTGGTAACGCTTTATTTACAGTGAGCAAAGTCAGGGTAATTTACCATAATGTCTGAGTAAACATTAAACAACACTCCAAAAAATAACTTTTTTTTTTAATGTACGTACGAAAAAAAGATGTATATTTGCAAAAGCCACTGATCTTATCTCTTATTTATACTGTAAACTACACCTTGTCACTTAACTCCAGGCGAGCAGCTGAAGTAATTATTGATCAATTATAACTTAACCCCAGGCGAGCAGCTGAAGTAATTATTGATCAATTATAACTTAACCCCAGGCGAGCAGCTGAAGTAATTATTGATCAATTATAATTAAAGTCTTTCTGAACTGATAACCTAACCTCAGCTCCTCGGGTAAGCCAGTGGAAGGCCTCGGTCAGATGACCCAAAGCTCCAGCTGTGGGTCATCATCTGACTAAGACCCGCGTCAGGATACACTTGTCCTGTTTCCTGGTGAACCTCACCTAACTAAACCATACACACTTAAACGGCTCCAGCTGCAGCACTTATTGTGTTATATAAAGGAACGCATGTGTAACTGAGACATATTATTGAGGCAACGTTTCGCCCTCAGGAGCTTCGTTTAGCAAATACAAAATCGGTATATTTGCCAGTAGGCCTCCTGCAGTGCTCATGTTCTTTCACCTCACTTTGTTACTTATATATACCCTCTGGGTCCTTGAATAATAATAACAATAATAATAATCTTTATTTCTACAAGTACACGATAAAATTTATATAGACGATAGTGACACTATACATTATGCAGAACATTTCGGGCAAATTAGGTTAATTTTGGCCTCCAGGATGCGACCCACACCAGTCAGCTAACTCCCAGGTACCTATTTACTGCTAGGTGAACATGGACAGCAGGTGTCTTAAGGAAACACGTCGTAATGTTTCCACCCGTACCGGGGATCGAACTTCGGACCTCAAGTGTCTATATTGGCTTGACACAGCTCCTGGAGTCCTTTTACCCACCATATTCTCGGTAATCCTATTAACATTATTTTATCCAGAGCTTATGTTTACATTTCACGATATTCTAAATATTTACTGAGAAGAGGATATTAGCCTCGGCGGGACACTGGTTTCCCTTCAATTTGTTTGCTCCAATCATTGGATAAATATATGATACATTAAACCATTGCATGACAGTGTCATCCATCGAGGACACTGCAAATCTCCAAGCGGACATTAACCGAGTCTTTAAATGGGCGTTAGAAAACAATATTAAGTTAAATGAAGGCAAATTTCAATTACTCCGCTATGGAAAACTCGAGGAAATAAAAACTGTATCAGAGTATAAAATAAATTCCAATCAAACAATAGAGTGGAAAACTAATGTGAAGGACCTGGGAGTGGTAAGGTCAGAGAATCTCACGTTCAAAGATCACAACATTGTATCTACCACATCTGCTAGGCAAATGATAGGATGGATAATGAGAAAACATTCAGAACTATGGATGCCAAGCCAATAATGATTCTCTTCAAAATCGCTTGTTCTCTCTAGGCTGGAATACTGCTATACACTAACGGCCCCTTTCAAGGCAGGCGTAATTGCAGATAGCCTTAAATTACAGGTAACGGTTGAAGGCCCTTGACCTCTACTCCTTGGAACAAAGGTGAGAAAGATATCCTAGAGGGATAGTCCCACACGGAAATCACTCCCTACGAAAGCAAAAGACTAGGCAGGCGGTACAACATCCTCGCAATATAAAGCAGGGGTGCCATGAGTACGCTAAGAGACAACACAATGAGTCAGGGGCCTAAAACTGTTCGACTACCTCCCAGCATACATAAGGAGGATTACCAATAGACCCCTGGTTGTCTTCAAGACGAAGTTGGACAGACACATAGTCAGTACCTAACTAGCCTGGCTGTGGTTCGTGCGTCCGTTTGCGTGCGGCCAGCAGTAGCAGCCTGGCTGATCAAGCCCTGATCCACTAAGAGGCCTGTTCATGGACCGGGCCGCGGGGGGCGTTGACCCCAGGAACACCCTCCAGGTATATGCAGTGAACCTTAATGAAACTCATCTAGTCTTGCAATGGTCCCAGTCTTGGTGAACAGTTTATGTCTTAGCTTTACCTGGTTCCACTCCTTGTAAACAAAGTATTTACCTTTTTAGATGCCACGAGTATCTTGTATGCTGTGATCATGTCACGGGAGATAATCTCCTAGTGTCATTTCTATTTTTTTATGGGGCACAGGGGTAGGCACCATTTTGGCACTGTATACTGAGACTTGTCTTAAACTTGTTGTGTACAGGAGGGCGGGCATATACCTATTTTCGGTGTTCCACGTTGTCATTGGTTTTCAATTGAGTCATTGTTCGGTTGGTAAGGTTTGTCAGGAAACAGGACAAGTGTTTCCTGAGGCAGGTCTTAGTCACATGATGACCCACAGCTGGAGTTGTTGGTCATCTGATCGAGGCCTTTGGCTGGCTTACCCCTCCACCCCTTTAAAAATTCCGGTTATAATTTTAACCATTTTTTTGAGCCATTGTTCCACCCACTGGTGACAATCACCGGCGGCTGGAACATAATGAACAATGGCTCAATTTAAAGCCAACAAAAAACGTGGAACAAAAGAATGTTTTGTATATGCCGGTCCTCCTGTACAGAATACTTACGATGTCCTTGTTGAGTCTCCTTCAAGATTCTGTCCGGATTCTTTCAGGATTCAATTGAAGTTCTTGAAGGATTCTATTGAGATTGCTTCAGGATTCTTTGAGATTGCTTCAGAATTTTTTGAGATTGCTTCAGGATTCTTTGAGATTCCTTTAGGATTCTTTGAGATTCTTTCAGGATTCTTCGAGATTCCTTCAGGATTCTTTGAGGTTCCTTCAGGATTATTTGAGATTCCTTCAGGATTCTATTGAGATTCCTTCAAGATTCTATTGAGGTTCCTGAAGGATATATCTGGTAAGTGTTAAGACTATAAGAGCATCAACACAGGTGAGGTTAAGTAAGATTTGTCAGGAAACAGGACAAGTGTTACCTGACGCGGGTCTTAAGTCATACGACGACCCGCAGCTGGAACTTTTGGTCATCTGGACCGAGGCCTTCCACTGGCTTACCCGTCCACCCCTATAAAAAATGATGGAAATAGACAACACAGGTGACCTTGCTCACTTCTCTTTACAGTCCCACTCACCACCAGCGTAACGTCAACAATGTGACTGGCTTCTCCTAGTCTTTGCTCTTCTCCTTAACACTATCAGCGTTTAAAACTATTTCGCAACAATGTGTTTACCTCTTTTTGTTTTCACCTCCTCAATTTTAATTTTGGACAAGTGAAACAATGTTTTAGGCAAAGTACTGAGCCTATGTGATCAAAGTATAATAACGAATGTTTAGTGAAACTAGCAAAATAACAGACTTAATTTGTTTATGTAAAAATATAACTGCGCCACGTGTTCCTTCTCTTAAAGATAACTAAAATCTTATATTATCAGGTGTTGGGTGAGTCAGCTGATAACCACGTGTTCCCATGTCAACAAACACACCGTCACTCTATCAGCTGATTGCCCCGTGATGCCATGACGACAACCAACACCGTGTTCACTCCCTAGTAACGGGGTCCAAGCAAAACCCCGGACAAAAGTCGCTCAATTAAAGTACAAAGCTTAAAAGTCCCTCAGTTGAAATATAAAGTCCAAAGTCCTTCAGTAAAAGTACAAAGCAGGACAAAAGTCCCACAGTTAAAGTATAAAGTCTAGAGTCCTTCAGTATAAGTACAAAGTCTAGAGTCCTTCACTATAAGTACAAAGTCTAGAGTCCTTCACTAAGTACAAAGTCTAGAGTCCTTCACTAAGTACAAAGTCTAGAGTCCTTCACTATAAGTACAAAGTCTAGAGTCCTTCACTATAAGTACAAAGTCTAGAGTCCTTCACTAAGTACAAAGTCTAGAGTCCTTCACTATAAGTACAAAGTCTAGAGTCCTTCACTATAAGTACAAAGTCTAGAGTCCTTCACTAAGTACAAAGTCTAGAGTCCTTCACTAAGTACAAAGTCTAGAGTCCTTCACTATAAGTACAAAGTCTAGAGTCCTTCACTAAGTACAAAGTCTAGAGTCCTTCACTATAAGTACAAAATAGGACAGAAGTGCCCCAGGTTTGGGAGGGGGGAGGGTACTTACCCTACCGTCTTGTGTAACATAGTAACTGTGGTTCATTATAATATTTGCATAAAGTGCAATGTGTAACTAAGCCCTTACTGAATTTACTGTTGTCCCAACTAGTTCCTTGTGCTGTAACTTGCTTAGTTAACTAAATATTGCGGCCCAGTCTCTGAACCCATTATGTAATCTCCGTAATATTTTGACTACCACCCACATGGGTATGGTGTGACTACCACCCACACGATGGGTATGGTGTGACTACCACCCACACGATGGGTATGGTGTGACTACCACACACAGGATGGGTATGGTGTGACTACCACCCACACGATGGGTATGGTGTGACTACCACCCACACGATGGGTATGGTGTGACTACCACCCACACGATGGTTATGGTGTGACTACCACCCACACGATGGTTATGGTGTGACTACCACCCACACGATGGGTATGGTGTGACTACCACCCACAGTATGGGTATGGTGTGACTACCACCCACACGATGGGTATGGTGTGACTACCACCCACAGTATGGGTATGGTGTGACTACCACCCACAGTATGGGTATGGTGTGACTACCACCCACAGGATGGGTATGGGGTGAATACCACCCACAGGATGGGTATGGGGTGACTACCACCCACAGTATGGGTATGGGATGACTACCACCCACAGTATGGGTATGGGGTGACTACCACCCACAGTATGGGTATGGTGTGACTACCACCCACGGGATTGGTATGGGGTGAATACCACCCACAGGATGGGTATGGTGTGACTACCACCCACAAGATGGGTATGGTGTGACTACCACCCACAGTATGGGTATGGTGTGACTACCACCCACAGTATGGGTATGGAGTGACTACCACCCACAGTATGGGTATGGTGTGACTACCACCCACAGTATGGTTATGGGGTGACTACCACCCACAGTATGGGTATGGTGTGACTACCACCCACAGTATGGGTATGGGATGACTACCACCCACAGTATGGGTATGGGGTGAATACCACCCACAGGATGGGTATGGGGTGACTACCACCCACAGTATGGGTATGGAGTGACTACCACCCACAGTATGGGTATGGAGTGACTACCACCCACAGTATGGGTATGGAGTGACTACCACCCACAGTATGGGTATGGGGTGACTACCACCCACAGTATGGGTATGGGTTGTTTGCCATGTGTTGCCATAAAGAACAACAGCGTGGGTACATCAGTTGTTTGCCACGTGTGTTGTCGGGTCAACAAGCAACACCGTGGGTAGGTCAGCTGATCACCACGTGTTCACGACAACACCGTGCCAGGCTCGTGGGTGGTATCAGGTACCCACAACCTTTATCTAGCCTACTCACAGCTCAAGGGTCAATATTTTGGCTAAAAAGTCGAAAGTAAAAGGTATTTTTTATAAGCTGAGGATTTGTTAAATCCAATTGCCCTTTTAAAACAACTATGATATAATGTGGGTACATAGATACCCGTGTTGCAACTTGCCCAGGTCGTCCAGAGCGAGGCTGTGTTCACGTGGGCACCCATTCAGCAGCTCAGTGGTGGTCCTGGGCATGAGTGCCCGAAATGCTTGGCATAACATGGAGCTTACCTTAAAATATACAGCATGAAGTATTGTAGATAAATTGTTGGGAGAGTTGACACTTGGGTATCTTTACTGTGGAGACGTTTCGCCCATCACTGGCTTCCTCAGTCCAATACAGATAACAATGGTTGAAGGTCAGGAGTTTGAGGTAATCAGTCCCTCAGCCTGGAGTCCATGTTATTATCAATACTGATGGACTGATAACAGAAATTGTACTGACCAGGCCCAGTGAACCCCTGCTTATACTGCTGATACCGTCAATAAATTAATGACTTCCTCTCAACTGTAGGGGGTAACCTTGCCAGCAAAATACCACTCTATTACTTAGGTTACTGACTACCACAGTAGCAGTTATCAAGACTACCTCAGTGACAGTTATCAAGACTACCTCAGTGACAGTTATCAAGACTACCTCAGTGGTAGTTATCAAGACTACCTCAGTGGCAGTTATCAAGACTACCTCAGTGGTAGTTATCAAGACTACCTCAGTGGTAGTTATCAAGACTACCTCAGTGGCAGTTATCAAGACTACCTCTACCTGTCCCCAACATGTTATACGGAGGTAACATCAATATTCAAGGCAGGAAATACAAAGCAGGTAACAAAGCGAGTCTACCATCATTCTTATATAAGACAGCTGCCCATGTTCAACCTTCAGTCACTGCAACCCTATTTAATAAATCTCTTGAAATCAAAATATACTTAAATATACACTTAATATAGTTCAGTTAGCTCATGTTAACCCGATCTACGAAGGTGGAGACCCAGCTGACATCAACAACTTAACCTAATCGACCTCACCCGATGTGAAGTTACCTAGTTTAACCTACAGTAAGGAAATGTTAGTGTAAACATTTACAGGAAGCGTTAAGAAAGTAACGTATTAGCTGCATGAGGATAAGTTGGTATGTGTCATCGTAGTGAACGCAAGACGGACAGAGTTTCCTTAACATTCACTGGGAGGGGTTAGTTTAGCGCTAAAGGATATTACTCAAGCTCTGGGTCCCGCCTGTCCACTTCCGACCGACTTACGTCAATCTGGTGGTTCACGTCTATTTCTGAACATATGCATGAACACCGCCTCCGCCGCACCTTTGTTCACTTTCTTCTGCTTCCTTCCCAGTCTAAGGTTGAACAAATGCGTCCTGATATATGTCTCTCATTTGGGTGAGTTATTTCCACCCATGCCCTTACCCTTAGTATTTTCTGTTGTGATCGTATCCTCCCTTGATTTTAGTTATCTTATGATTCACTGAGCTCTGTGTTGTGGGGTTCTTTTCATAGATTTGGTAATATTAACAGACGATGAGCTTGGGTTTTGGTAGCGTTTAATGAGGCATTGGATATATGGGAGCTGAGAGCCTATGCCTGTGTCCGTCTCGTATGCCTACTCCGGATGATACTGATCTACTCGGCCGCCCGGCACTGAGGCATTCAAAAGGCAGGCCTCTGATTGGCTAATGCCAGATCACATGGGCAGAGGTTGGAAATCACGTGAACAGCCGTGGTGCAGCCGTTAGAAATACTAACCGCACAGCTCGGGCATGCTACGTATGGCGTCTCGACATACAACTATACAAACTAAGGGCAACAGGCAACAACTCTCAGCTGATTCTATACAATGTCAAAGTACACAACAGTTAACATTATACTTCACATGGATATTATCGTGACGGAATAATCTACATTACTATATGATGCATCATGATACATAGGAATTAATTAAATGAGCTCATTCAAGAAAATCATGATAAAAGAGATAAAAAAAAATAACTTGTTCGATCGAACTGTCTTCATGTGATCTACGAATTCTGAGGAAATATATTTACAAGAAGGTAGTGATTAACAGACAAGGTAGATCTGGTGCACTCAAATCTATACTGTTAATTCTCAGAACTCGGAGAGAACGTGAACACAAAAAAAAATTTGAGTAATACTAAGTAGATATTATAACACACAGTTAAACGCTTACTACATATTTATCTATACAGGTTATTTACATTTAACCCCAACTCTGCTAGGGTGAGATTGATATAGGCTGTATAATTATCATCTCTGGGTGGATCAAACTCTGTTACAATAGGTAACTCAACTTCTGATTGAGGAGGGTCTACACTGATATCAACAAATGATACTTGGGGTTTCTCAACACTTGACGTGTACGTAGGGAATAACGACAATCAGGTTGTTCCTCTGACTCACTACTAGAAGTTGAAGGTACGGGGTCAGACGGATTATCATTGTCAGTCACAACAGTCTGGTTGTCAGGGCTTCGTCTTCGTCACATACTAACTTCATATGATCTAAATGCGATTCTTTAAACTGACCCGTACTAATTTCTCTAACTTTATACTTATTGCCCTTGATATGTTCAACTACTCGATATGGGCCAACAAACTTTTGGTCTAATTTAGGCATTGCTGAAGTTTTGTTAAAGTTGAACAACATTACTCTGGACCCTACTTGAACTTTAGACGGTTTGGCTTTAGTATTAGTTACTCTAGTAAATTCTGCTGTTGACTTATGAAGTGTTTCACGAATTCGTCTGAAAACACTTTGAGCTTGACTGGTACGAACTGCTACGAAATCATCTGGATTGTAAGTCGGTTTCGGATTGGAATATAACAGCTCATAAGGCAAACGCTTGTCAACACCATACAAGGCGTAATGCGGCGTATCACCTATAGAAGCATTGAAAGCAGAATTTATAGCACATTGAACATCAGGTATAACTTCATCCCAGGTTACACTATTGGGATTGATGGTAGCTCTTAAGACGTCAAGGACTTTCTTATTCGTTCTTTCTGCTAAACCATTGCTGGCAGGATGGTGTGGAACAATGGTAGATTTAGTAATCTTATACAAGGCACATAGGTTTTCTAGAATCTCGTTGCAAAATTCACCTCCATTATCGGATACTAAGGATTTAGGAGTGGTGTGTCTGCAGATTATACGTTCCTTAAACGCTTTAGCTACTGTCTCGGCAGTCTTGTCTGGAATAGGAACTAACTCACAATATCTGGTGAAATGATCGACCATCACACACAGATGTTTATTGCCTTGCGTTGTACATTGAAAAATAGTTAGCAGATCTATTGCAACTCTTTCCCATGGCTCACTAGTAGTAGGAAAGATCTGGATTGGATTAGGACCCGTGACATTACCTTTATGTTTCATACAGACACTACATTTCTTGACATACTCAGTAATATCAGTTGCCATACGAGGCCAAAAATATTTCAATCTGGCTTGTTTCACAGAACGATCCATACCAGGATGTGCAACATCTAGTACATCGTGAACTAGCTGCAAGGCTACTTTCACTAGTGACTGTGGAATTACTAACTGGTATACTCTTCTACTAGGATTACCCAACTCGGTAGTGCGATACAGTAATTCTTGGTTCATGACAAAGTCACTAATGGGTGCTGGTTGCTTCACAGAGAGAATAAGATCTTCCTGGAGCAACTTAGGAACGGTTTTAATTTCATTTGTTCCTTAGTGTGTGTGTGTGTGTATGGCCTCCAGTCTTAAGGTTACGTACATGTACGTGTGTCGCAGCTCTCTACAAACGTCACCTCCACTTATTTAAGCTCATCAAACCAGTTTCTTGAGATCCAGAGCATCAAAACAAAATGATAGTAATGATCAAATAATAATGGACGAGCAATGTGGCAGATGTGGCATATGTTGCAGGTGTGTGTTGCAGGTGTGTTTTGCAGGTGTGAGGAAGAGGAGGGAGATTACTCGGAGGGTCAGGTTATAGTAGGCAGAGACGGGACATTTCCGCTACCAACAGGCCTCAGACAATATGATGTTTACTTGAAGGCCGTTTAGGAGGTGAACGCCCCCGGGCCCGGTCCCAGACCAGGCTTCATTGTCAGCATAATTCAACATACGTTGGCCGTGATGCCACGGACTTCAAATACTGTCAGGTCAGCAGAGTTCAAACACTGCTAGATTCCCCTCAGTGAGGGAGTGGCTTCAGTGGCAGTCAGACACGTACCCTCAGGCAGACAGGACAATACTGCATGCTGGGCTTCCTACTTCCTATACTCAATATACCAGTTTACCGTCTCAGTGATTATCATTTACCACCTGTGCTCCATTTAAGGAACCTTCACGACATCACCAACTAGGGTCTAACTGCTCTCCATACACATCCTACGTATGCACCACAGCCAGGTTGATCAGGAAATAACTTGAGGCAGTTATAAAGTTCCCTCTTAAATATAAGCCTCTTGGGTTTATTGGTAATTCTCCTTATGTATGAGGGAAGGGTGTTGAAGAGTCTTGGGTCCCTTACAATTATTCAGTCAATATCTTAGTGTACTCGTGGCACCCCTGCTTTTCATCGAGGTTTTTGCACCGTATCCCAAGCATTCTGCTTTCTTAGGGAAGTGATTTGTGCGTGCAGATTTAATATCAATCCCACTACAATTGTCTAGGAGTAAAGTATGGTGTGAATATTATGCAGAGAATAAGGAGGGAAGAAATTTGAAGACGATGTGGAGTTGTTGAGGTGGTTTAGGTATTTAGAAATAATGGGTGGAAACATGTCCCTGTTCACCTAACAGTAAATAGGTACCTGGGTGTTGGTCGCATCCTGGGGGACAAGATTTAAGGACCCCAATGAAAATAAGACAGGTAGTCCTCGATGACGCACTGACTTTCCTGGGTTATCCTGGGTGGCTAACTCTCTGGGTTAAAAATCCGAACAAAATCTAACCTTTCTTTAGGATGACCAAAAGGATTGGAAGAAGGGGTAGGGGGGTCATCCCAGAAAACACTGGAATCAGTGAGGTTTTAAATGGCAAAGGCTTGAACATCCAGCAGTCATCTATGAGCGTGTTAGCTCAGAGTGGAAAGTAGTTTAAAAAACTTCACGTCCTGTTGGAGTTATCAAGGTAATATTTATTCAGAGATTTAGCAAAAACAGTTAACTGTATTTAAGTCCTGGAGGTGGGAAGTACAGTACCTGCACTCTGAAGGAGGGGTGAAGGTGGGAAGTACAGTACCTGCACTCTGAAGGAGGGGTGGAAGTAGGAAGTACAGTACCTGCACTCTGAAGGAGGGGTGGAGGTGGGAAGTACAGTACCTGCACTCTGAAGGAGGGGTGGAGGTGGGAAGTACAGTACCTGCACTCTGAAGGAGGGGTGGAGGTGGGAAGTACAGTGCCTGCACTCTGAAGGAGGGGTGGAGGTGGGAAGTACAGTACCTGCACTCTGAAGGAGGGGTGGAGGTGGGAAGTACAGTACCTGCACTCTGAAGGAGGGGTGGAGGTGGGAAGTACAGTGCCTGCACTCTGAAGGAGGGGTGGAGGTGGGAGGTAGTGCCTGCACTCTGAAGGAGGGGTGGAGGTAGGAAATACAGTGCCTGCACTCTGAAGGAGGGGTGGAGGTGGGAAGTACAGTGCCTGCACTCTGGAGGGTGGAGGTGGGAGGTAGTGCCTGCACTCTGAAGGAGGGGTGGAGGTGGGAAGTACAGTGCCTGCACTCTGAAGGAGGGGTGGTGTTGGAGTTCCATGGGTCATTTGAACTGTGATGGCTAGACAGCTATTGAATGAATAATGGTGAATAATTCTTATTTTTGGTTGGGTTACTCTAGCTTGGTGGGAGAAGCCCGTTGTAGTAAAATAATAATAATAATAATAATAATAATAATAATAATAATAATATTTTATTAATAATAATAATAATTATTATTATTAAGTACTAAACAATTAGTCAATATAAACAAATTCATATTTAGAAAGTAAATATTGAAGGAGTTGCTTGGCAGTAGAGTTGTAGATTCAGGTAACAAAATGTGAAGTAACGTCATCAAAGGCAATATTATAAGTACTTTTAAATCTAGATTAAACAACTATTATGAGTCGAAATACGTGGGTGTGAGTATGACCTGCCCAACATGGTCCAGTAGGCCTACTATGAGGCTCCTCTCTTCCTTTATTCTTCTTCATGTCAACATGAATAAAACTCCAAAATAAACTTACTTGGTCTTGCACGTGAAGAGCTAAATAAACTCTTGCTGCTCAAACCAAAATATAGTTTAATTCAGCAAGACTTTGAGATGATGAGAATCTGGTGTTTTATTTACAAGGAGTGGAGGAATGTAGAGTATGACTCAGCTGGTGACGAGGAGGGCCAGCTGCTGCCTCAGGTCTATGTCAAAATCAAAGTGTCTAGACACGGGGGAAGGGTGGTAAGGGAGGGAAGGGGGTTAAGAGAGTTGGCACCCGGAAGCCTTGAGTGTGTTTGGCAGATGGCTAACTTTGGTAGTAATAGTTCTCTTTCTTTCTCTCCATCTACTCTTTCATCTCTCTCTGTCCATCTACTCAACCCCTACTTAATTCTGATTTCTTTTCACCTATAAATATGTCAAGCCTCGGTCTTTTCTTATTGTCTCGATGACAGGTAGCAGCGGCGTCTTTTAAATACCTCTCAGATATCGAAGTGTCTGAGTGAGGTGAAGTGAAGAGTGGTGTTCCTCAGGGATCCAGACTTGGCTCACTTTTTTTTAATAAAAATACACGAGATAAAAAAATGGAGCTTCCAAAATTTCGAAGTTTGCGGATGACAAGACATCGGACAGAAACGCAGCTTCTTATACTGACTGTCCATGACTTGTTGTCACAGAGTATAGAGCCACGCAAAAGCCCCCAGTTCTTACCGTCAAAACAAGTCAGTCTTTTAAGAATCAACTAGACACACATTTTGTAAACCTAAGTTTGTACTAGTCACAGTCCAGGCAGTGACCACCTCTACTGATAGACTGTCTGGATAGCCATGGTCCACCAGGAGCACAACATTTAGAAGTGGTAGCAGCCATGCCATCAACCCATGGCTGTTTTTTCAGTGCTGGATAACATATTCTCCCCTCTCCTTCTGTTTCATGCCAGTGGAGGGAGAGGAGAGAACCTTATGCATTACTATCTTTGCATCGCCCATCTGACATCAGTAGGTAGACCTTCCTCGAAATGGCAGTAGACAGTCCATCTAAGCCAACTAAAAAGTTTTCTATTTGCTTTTATCATGTCACACTCTTTCTCTCTTCTCTCTCTTATTCTCTATCTCCCACTTCCTGGTCTCCCCCTACACACACTAACACACACACACGTCAGACAACAGCTACACACACGGTTCATCTCAGTTAACCAGTGCCAATATCACCAGTGCTTCATCAGCGCGCCTCGCTAGAGTGCCACCATCGCCAACTACTTGTTAAGGCAAAGGTAAGGCTCAGTGAGGAACCAAGGTCACTGCAGAGGCTCTGGGCCAATTCTTGCTGCCACCGGGCCAGTATATATATATACGTATATGAAACTGAGGCCTCGGTGGCAGACCAAGAGGGAAGGGGTTATTGTTTTTATTCTTGTTTGTCTGTGTTAGGTGTCGTTGGCATGTGGGTGTTGTTTGGACAGGTTTTTCTGTGCAGTCATGTGGTTGCTAAGTGAAATTTTCCCTCTATTATTCTACGTAAATGTTTCTTTGGCTTCGTCCATAATTTGAAACTTTTTACGATGCTTTTACTGACTTGCTTCCATTTGGGTCTCTTATCTCTCTATCTCTCCTTTTATCTTATTTGCTTAGACCTCACCTTTGAATCACGGGTGCAGGGCGTTTTTTAATATAAATACTATAATAACACTAATTAAGAATGAGAATATTAAAAGAAGTTAAAATAAAATAATGAAGGGCCTTGAGCATACCTCAAACACGTACCTTCAACGACAACAATACCACCAGTCTAAACCTGTAAATATTACGCCTCTCTTAAACAAGTAAATAATGTTGTGGAGGTTAAGGGCTTGTGCCGCGTGAGCCTAGAGGTAATATGTTGTGGAGTAAAAGGGCTACAAGAGTTTGTGCTGTATGAGCCCAGATACAATATTGACTTTAAAGGCAATGATGACTTGTACTATTTTTTTGTTATTATTGAGTTTAAGAGTTATGACAGCTTGTGGAATATGAACCCAGCTGCGCCACTGGCCTACAAATAATCCAGCTGGGATAATCGTACTGTAGAAAAAATGTATAAAGATACGCTGCTGACCATAGCATCCATCATGGAGGTTGCCTGTCTCAGCCGTGATTGAACTTTACTTTGGATATTTCCTAATAACAGTTGCTATCTCAGCAATGGGCATACATCTCGGCCCACAGACTTTCCGTACTGTAGTGACTCTCCGCCACTGGAGTACGGAAAGTCACATTCACACTGAATATGCATGTAGTTGCGGTAATAGGAAAGCTGACCAATATGATCTGCGTGGTCTACAGCGTAAGTTCCAAGGATGGGCATGGAAGACAGCCACGTCAACAACATCAAGAGGAGTGTCACTACGGCTGAACTCCAGCTGCGGGTCATCATATGACTACGACCCGCGTCAGGAAACACTTGTCCTGTTTCCTGACAAACCTTACCTAAGTCACTACGGCTGAGAGCTGGGCTGAGAAACAAACCTCCTAATCTAACATCCTTCAGTCCAGGTAATTCAATTAACCGCCCTTGTGGGATCACAATCTTTCACTAGAAGAATGGCATGAATACTGGTGTGGGACTATACCTGCATATCCATCTACAGCCATTACAGTGTTGGGCAACACAGGTGTGCTGCCCTCATCACAGGGAAGAATCTAAACTCAAGAAATATGGAGAAGTGGGCCATCAGTACCAATTTGTTCCGGAAGCATCCTGGGAAGAATCCTGGGAAAAACATGATGTAGGTTTCCTCAAAGAACCGGGTACCAGGTTCATGGAAACAACTAGACCCAAGGGCTGCCACCTGCCTGTTCCAGCAATATTCCCGTACACGTTATGAAGAGGTGGAGAGATTCGTAATTTTTTAAATAATGTTGTAATGTATACGTGGCTATGTCAATATATATATATATATATATATATATATATATATATATATATATATATATATATATATATATATATATATATATATTTGTGTACTTACATGCATACATAAAACAACTCAGGGTCAATCTGTCATTTAAATTTGGTTTGAGGTGTCTAATTTAACAGACCTTGATGGTGCTGACGTACTGTAGAGTAAGACGCACCTCTCCTGGGGCACCCACACCCCACCCATGTGCTCTCAACCCCATGTTTCATGGGCTGGGGACACACTATTGGACTACACACACTTCCGGGTGTCATGAGGATGAGCGATGTTTCGCCCGGCTTCTGGGATAACCCGTGAGGCTCTTCACCACGGACATAAATTGTATCGGTGTAAAATACCAACACGATGGATCAAAACGTAAAAGACACACTTTCGCTCACGCAGTGGGCGAAACGTTGTCATTAAAGGAAGTCATTTCGTTGCATTTGTGTGTTCCCAGAAGTGTGGAGACTCGCCCGTTCGCAGCACCGACACATGTGCGTAATTTCCATGGTTTCTCTGTGCCGCATTTCTTGTTCCTACCACTCATCTGTCTGTCTACCTATCTATCTGCCTGTCTGTCTGCCTATCTATCTGCCTGTCTGTCTGCCTATCTATCTGCCTGTCTGTCTGCCTATCTATCTGCCTGTCTATATGTCTCCATCTATCTGTCTCGCTGTCATCTTACACAAATGTCATCACAACCACGACAGCTGTGGAAAAAAATTACCATTTGCTTTATTTCTCGTGGTTGCATGTGTTACAAGTGGCATGTGTTACAAGTGGCATGTGTTACAAGTGGCATGTGTTACAAGTGGCATGTGTTACAAGTGGCATGTGTTACAAGTCGCATGTATTACAAGTCGCATGTGTTACAAGTCGCATGTATTACAAATCGTATGTTACAAGTCGCATGTGTTACAAGTGGCATGTATTACAAGTCGCATGAGTTACAAGTTGCATGTATTACAAGTCGTATGTTACAAGTCGCATGTGTTACAAGTCGCATGTATTAAAAGTCGTATTTTACAAGTCGCATGTGTTACAAGTCGCGTGTGTTACAAGTCGCATGTGTTACAAGTCGCATGTGTTATAAGTCGCGTGAGATTTCCGCGTTACTGGTGCTTAAGGAACTCTGGATTTCCGCGTTACTGGTGCTTAAGGAACTCTGGATTTCCGCGTTACTGGTGCTTAAGGAACTCTGGATTTCCGCGTTACTGGTGCTTAAGGAACTCTGGATTTCCGCGTTACTGGTGCTTAAGGAGCCTCGGAGTTGCAGACTGAGGTGAGTGAGGTGTGACGGAGCAAGGGCGCGTCAGGGCTACAAATTTCACGTTGTTTACCTGTTCCTTTCTACTGCGACTTCCACTTAAGTAGCAGACAAGCGGACACCCTCTTTCTTTTTTTTCTTTTTTTTTTTTTGCATTTCATGAAGCGCTAAACCCGTGTGAGAGATTCAGCGCCAAGGAGCGGAGGTGAAGGCTCGGTTCTCCGTCCGCCAAAAAAAGCAAACTCATTACACGGTCGTGTAAACAATACCAAGACGGAGAACACACATGGAGCTGCACATGATCACAACGTAGAAAATACTCAGGAGGCATCGAGAAGGCCGATAGAGAAGAATCAGGAGAGAAAAAGAAAAGGACCAGGAATAAGGGGACGAACACGAAACTGCCTAGCACACGCCAGTAGGCCTTCAGCGCTGCTTACGTCTGACACTATAGGAACGCAAATGTGTCACTGCACACACACACAAACACACATGCCACACACACACACACACACACGCCCCGATGGCATGGTGGCTAGCGCTCTTGCTTCACGCACGGAGGGCCCGGGTTCAATTCCCGGCGGGGCCGAAACATTTCGAAGTGTTTCCTTACACACACACACACATACATACAACAGGCCTAGTGTCTAATCGACATGTGCCTAGGACAAAATGGTAACTAACACACACACACACGCACACACACCGTGTACACCGTGTACGTCAGACCTTGTCAAACACGTCACGAAATTGGAGAAAGTGTAAATATTTGCAACACGATTAGTCCCGGAACTGAGAGGTATGTCTTATGAGGAGAGGTTAGGGAAACTCAACCTGATGACACTAGAGGATAGGAAGGACAGGGGAGACATGATAACAACGTATAAAATACTGAGAGGAATTGACAAGGTGGACAGGGCTCGAATGTTTCAGAGATGGGATACAGGAACAAGGGGCCACAATTGGAAGCTGAAAACCCAGATGAGTCATAGGGAGGTTAGGAAGTATTTCTTTAGCCTTAGAGATGTCAGGAAGTGGAATAATCTGGAGAGTGAAGTAGTGGAAGCAAGTTCCATACATAGCTTTAAGAATAAGTATGATAAAGCTCATGGAGCAGAGAGAGTGAATTAGTATATACCAGTGAAGAGGCGGGGCCAGGAGCTATGAATCGACCCCGCAACCACATATAGGTGAGTACACACACACACAAGTTCCATTCATAGCTTTAAGAAGAGGTATGATAAAGCTCATGTCGCAGGGAGTGACCCAGTAGCGGCCAGTGAAGAGGCGGGGCCAGGAGCTATGAATCGACCCCTGCAACCACAACTAGGTGAGTACAACTAGATGAATACAGGGTCACACCAGTCATATGGTTCACCACAGTATGATTCAGGATCAGTGTATTAAGGTGCTTATTCAAGCTCTATAATTACCACACAACTATAGTTAACACTTCACAGTTACCACACAACTATAGTTAACACTTCACAGTTACCACACAACTATAGTTAACACTTAACAGTTACCACACAACTATAGTTAACACTTCAGAGTTACCACACAACTATAGTTAACACTTCAGAGTTACCACACAACTATAGTTAACACTTCAGAGTTACCACACAACTATAGTTAACACTTCAGAGTTACCACACAACTATAGTTAACACTTCACAGTTACCACACAACTATAGTTAACACTTCACAGTTACCACACAACTATAGTTAACACTTCACAGTTACCACACAACTATAGTTAACACTTAACAGTTACCACACAACTATAGTTAACACTTCAGAGTTACCACACAACTATAGTTAACACTCAGAGTTACCACACAACATAGTTAACACTTCAGAGTTACCAACAACTATAGTTAACACTTCAGAGTTACCACACAACTAGTTAACACTTCACAGTTACCACTCAACTATAGTTAACACTTACAGTTACCACAAACTACAGTTAACACTTCAGAGTTAACACACAACTACAGTTAACACTTCAGAGTTAACACACAACTCAGCTTAACACTTCAGAGTTGCCACACAACTATAGTTAAACTTCAAGTTACCACACAACTATAGTTAAACACTTCATTACCAACAACTATAGTTAACACTTCACAGTTACCACACAACTACAGTTAACACTTCAGAGTTAACACACAACTACAGTTAACACTTCAGAGTTAACACACAACTACAGTTAACACTTCACAGTTAACACACAACTATAGTTAACACTTCAGAGTTACCACACAACTATAGTTAACACTTCACAGTTACCACACAACTATAGTTAACACTTCAGAGTTAACACACAACTACAGTTAACACTTCAGAGTTAACACACAACTATAGTTAACACTTCAGAGTTAACACTAACACGTTAACACTTCAGAGTTAACACACACCTACAGTAACACTTCAGAGTTAACACACAACTAAGTACACTTCAGAGTTAACTATCAACTACTTAACACTTCAGAGTTACACACAACTACAGTTAACACTTCAGAGTTACACACAACTAAGTTAACACTTCAGAGTTAACACACAACTACAGTTAACACTTCAGAGTTAACACACAACTACAGTTAACACTTCAGAGTTAACACACAACTACAGTTAACACTTCAGAGTTAACACACAACTACAGTTAACACTTCAGAGTTAACACACAACTACAGTTAACACTTCAGAGTTACCACACAACTATAGTTAACACTTCAGAGTTACCACACAACTACAGTTAACACTTCAGAGTTAACACACAACTACAGTTAACACTTCAGAGTTAACACAACACCGTCAAGGATCAATATAACTATCATCATCAGGTAATTAATGTAAGATGAGTTAATTACACATACACACATCAAACCTCTGATAACAACTCAAGTTTCTGCTGCTGATTCTTCCTGTTCTTCTTCCTCTTTCTTACCCTTTCTCCTCTTCTACGCTTTCTTTGTATTATTATTATTATTATTATTATTATTATTATTATTATTACTGTTATCGAGAGGGAGGCCCTAAACCCACCACCCGCTCTCCATCCAAGGAAGTGGAGCTAGCGGTTATTTCCTCGGATCAAGCCTCATCACCTCCATTTCCACCAGGCACTGCATTGACCCCCCCTCTTTGCGGGTTTAGCGCTTCCACGTGATAACGACAACAAAAACAATATCAACGCCAGAATAAACAACAATAACAACAACAACTACACATTTAAAATTAAGTCCTTTCTAAATTTTTCTCTTATAAGTTTAAAAATATATATATTTTAATTTATATTAATATAAAAATAAATAATTTTGTACCAAAAGAACCTTAGAAAACTTACCTAACCTTATTATAACAAGCGTAATTTAATTTAGCCTAATCCAACTAAATATATTTTAGATAAGTTTACAAAAAATTAATAATAAACAAACACAATGAAATATATTTTTTTCGTTAGGTTCAGAATGATTTTTGCGAAATTATTGCATACACAAATTTTCATATATATATATATATATATTATATATATATATATATATATATATATATATATATATATATATATATATATATATATATATATATATATATATATAGATAGATAGACAGTTGGGCACCAGCTCCTGGGACCCCATCTTGAGGTTCGTCTTGACAGACGCAAATTTAGTAAGCTACGTCTTCTGACGCAGTGTCCAGCGTCAGTCTGTGAGCGTTTAATAAACGATGAAAATAACGATATTTTAATTACACAAACTAGTAAGATTATTACGTTTATGGGAAAAGCGCTAAGCCCGAAGGGTCATAACAGTGCCTTGGGGGGAAGGGAAGATATTAGGGTTCGATACAAGGACGGGGAGACTTCCTTCAATCAAGAGCCCTTCACTGGCATCAAGAAATCTCAGAAATAGCACCACCGGTGAGGCAGGTGTGTGGAGGACCCAGGCGAAGTGTGAGCACGTGTCTCACATGTGGTGTGAACAGGTACCTCACACGTGGTGAGCACGTGTGTTACACGTGGTGTGAACAAACACCTCGTAATGTTTATTTTGAGAGAAAACGGTTGGGTAAGATTCATCATCAAACAGATCAAGTATTTCCTGACGAGGGTCTTAGTCATACGAAAACCCACCAGCTGGAAGTTTTGGTCATCTGACCGAGGCCTTCCACTGGCTTACCCCTCTACCCTTTTAAAAATTATAGTTATAATTATAACCATTAGATACTACTGTGATAACACAGAAGAGTGAGTGAAAGCTTATAGGCGAGGGTGGACAGGGACGAGACCAAGAGAGGAAGAAAAAGAAGTGTTGGTAGTGATCATCATTTAGTGGTAGCTAGAGTGAGAGTAATAGGTGGATGAAGTACAGGGAGACTGGCAGCAGTGGGCAAGAGAGAAGGGAAAAGGATGAACTAGGGAAGAAGATAGTTACAGGAAGATATAAGCAACCACTGGGAAGAAAAGTGGCCAAGAGAAAGTGCAGGATGTTGAGAAGGTATGAGGTGAATTTAAAAATGTTTTGTTGGATTGTGCAGCCAAGGTGTGTGGGTGAAGGAGGGCAGGTGCAGGTGGGAGGAGGAACGACTGGTGAAATAATGAAGTTAAAAGGGTGGTAAGGGATAAAAAAAATATATGAGAGGTTTCTACAATGTGAAAATAATAATAGTGAAGGCAGAGTATATGGAGAGGAAGAGGGAGGTTAAAAAGAGTGGCGAGGGGGTGAAAAAGGCGAGCCAGTGAGAGACTGAGTCCTTATCAGCAAACTTTGCTGAGAATAAGATGTTTTGAAGAGAAATCAAGTGAGGAAGATATAGAGTAACTTAGCATTTATGAACGAAAAAGTTATGTGGTTGAAGGTATTTAAACATGGAGAGGATATTCTGACGAGTTGTTGAATGTTAGTCATGATATGGAGGTAGTGAGTTCATGCTAGGGGCAGGGTGAGATGTGGGGGAAAGTGCATGATGCAGTTTGTAGAACGAAAGTGAATAAATCACCTAAGACAGATGGTGTTTAGACAAGAGTTGTAAAAAGCAGGTTGCGCTATAGCGTTGGAGTGGTTGGTGTGTTTGTTTCAATATATGCAGGCAAGAAGGTAAGGTACGGAAGGATTGGCACAGATCGTGAATAGTTCCCTTGTATAAGGAAAAAGGGAACTCTTAGGAGATAGTATAAGAATTAAAAGGAGATAAACCTACCGAGTATATCAGGGCAATTTAATTGTGATATCGGCACACTTCCGGAAACACGGCGATTGAGTGAATGTCGATGAAAGTGTTTTCTTTATTTTGGGTCACGCTGCCTTGGTGGGATAACAGTTCTTAGTCTATAAATGAGCTGAGATAAGATAACAGCTTTTAGCCTATAAATGAGCTGAAGTAGGAAAGCAGCTCTTAACCTGTGAATAAGCTATAGCAGGATAAAACTGACCAATACTATCTTTATTGTGGTATGTTTCATCACAGGATGCCACTCGCTCCTCAGGGGGTAAAAATTCTGCGAATTCTTATGAACAGTTATATCCGGTACGCCAGTCTCTCTTATTTCTGTACGCAGGTTCGAGGCGGCTGTGACCCTGGTATGGTATCTTTAGGTGACCGTGGAATGGCATTTTGGCACGCTGGGTGACCCTGGTATGACATTGTGAAGCGCTGGGTACGAACTGAGTTTCCCAGTTCTTGTAACGTGGAATCTTCTTGCCCGGGTTAGGGAAGACAACCAGGGTATGTACACACCTTCTATCGTATGTATAGTATATATACCTGTATAACAGTTCATCATTTATCTGTTTACCCGAATGTTTATTGTCGTCTGCTTCTGTTCAGTGTTCCCTGCCGCCTGCGCCATACAAGGTCGAATTTCCTGTCACTTCAGAGGAACAATATACATTGACATTCCTGGAGTTTCCTTGAACACTTCTTGTTTACTACTGTTGTTGTTGCTGCTGCTGTTCCTGTTTTACTGTTGTTTCTGCTGTTACTACAAAAACAACTACTACTGTTGTTGTTACTGCAGTAACAACAACAGCTACTACTACTACTAATAATAATACAACTAAGATTACAATTGCTAATGCAACCACAACTTATGAATACCATTACAACTACTATGACTTACTAGTACTCCGACTACTAGTATTACTACTACTATGACTACTACTCACACCTGACGTAACTCCGACTACTAGTATTACTACTACTATGACTACTACTCACACCTGACGTAACTCCGACTACTAGTATTACTACTACTATGACTACTACTCACACCTGACGTAACTCCGACTACTAGTATTACTACTACTATGACTACTACTCACACCTGACGTAACTCCGACTACTAGTATTACTACTACTATGACTACTACTCACACCTGACGTAAAGTTTATCCGTCCTGCTACCGCTCCCTCCCAGATAATTCCCCGTGCCTTGAATGTCCCTCTGACTTCACTATCGGTTAGCGTCCACACACAAGCGCCAGCTTCTTCCATGTTTACAGCAGGTGTAAGCTGGTTCAGTGTATAAATAAAGTGGTTTAGTCAGACAGGTTCCTGTTTACAAACCCTTCAAGGGCAATGACATGAAGGGTCGGCCGTGCCACGGACCTTTACGTACGGCAGGCTACCAGGTTCTTATGCAGCTGCAGGCTACCAGGTTCTTATGCAGCTGCAGGCTACTACCAGGTTCTTATGCCGCTGCAGGCTACGTTCATGGGTCCTCATAATTACGATCAAGGTGAAGAATTAATATACATGTGCAACATCTGGGTATCTTGATATGAAAGAATAGTGAATTTCCAAGAGTTTTCATGATTTCTCACAACATTAAGGAACTCTGATAATGTGAGAAATCACGAAAGCGCTGTAAATTCATTATTTTTTCACAATAGTTATTGTGTGTGTGTGTGTGTTGATGACACCACTACAATGTTGATCACGTAATACCTGTGTTGATGCCATTTCTACTGTGTTTGTGACATCACTACTGTGTTGGTGATGTTACCATTATGTTAATGACATCACTGATGCGTTTATGACCTAAATGTTTTGCTGACATCACTACTTTATTAATGACGTCACTGTTTATGACTGTGTTGATAACGTCACTACTGCATTGATGATATCACTACTGTGTTGATAACGTCACTACTGCATTGATGAAATCACAACTGTGTTGATAACGTTACTACTTCATTGATGATATCACTACTGTGTTGATAACGTCACTACTGCATTGAGGACACCACTACTGTGTTGATAACGTCCCTACTGTATTGGTGACATCACTACTGTGTTGATAACGTTACTACTGCATTGATGACATCACTACTGTGTTGATAACGTCACTACTGCATTGAGGACACCACTACTGTGTTGATAACGTCCCTACTGTATTTGTGACATCCCTACTGTGTTGATAACGTTACTACTGCATTGAGGACACCACTACTGTGTTGATAACGTCCCTACTGTATTGGTGACATCACTACTGTGTTGATAACGTTACTACTGCATTGAGGACATCACTACTGTGTTGATAACGTCACTACTGCATTGAAGACACCACTACTGTGTTGATAACGTCCCTACTGTATTGGTGACATCACTACTGTGTTGATAACGTTACTACTGCATTGAGGACATCACTACTGTGTTGATAACGTCACTACTGAACTGACATCACCGTTGTGTTAATGACGGGACTCCTGTATTGATGTCACTGCTGTGTTGATATCGTCACTAATGCAATGATGACATCACTACTGTGTTGATAACGTCACTAATATACTGATGACATCACTGCTGTGTTGATAACGTCACTAATGTACTGATGACATCACTAATGTGTTAATGGTGTGTCTCCTGTATTGATGTCACTGCTGTGAGCAGGGCAGTGACCGGGAGTGCCACAACATATCAGGCACTAATGTGATATTTAGTGGTTGGAAGTGAAGGCACTTTCTCCTGGTCTGTAAATGCCTTTATCCCGAGGCACTCACTCTCACCTCCGGCACTCGCTGTGAGTGCATGTTAGGGCAAGTGTTGAAGTGTGACAGGAAAGTGTTAGTGTTAGGAAAAAGCTTGGAAGGTGTTTGTTAGGCGAGTGTTAGAAAAATGTTAGTTAGGAAAGTGTTAGTTAGGAAGATGTTAGTTACGAAAGTGTTTGTTACGAATCTGTTTGTTAGAAAAGTATTAGAAAATTGCTTGTTAGAAAAGTGCTTGTTAGAAAGGTATTTATTAATAAAGTGCTTGTTAGAAAAATGTTTATTAGAAGTGTTAGAAAATTGGGCCGCAGGAATCAATATGATGTTCAATAAGACCAAGTTTGTGTTACTCAGATGTGGAAATCCTTAGGAAATAAAAGTTAAAACTTAATATAAAAAATATATTCTAACCACACAACAGAGCGAAAAACTAACGTGAAAGACCTAGGAGTGATAATGTCAGAGGATCTCACCTTCAAGGATCACAACAGTCACTGTCACAAACACGAGGAATATGACAGGATGGATAATAAGAACATTCAAAACAAAGGATTCCAAGCCAATGAAGATCCCCTTTAAGTCACTTGTTCTGTCTAAGCTGGAATTCTGCTGTGCACTAACAACCCCTCGTAAGGCATGCAAAACTGCAGATCTAGAGAATGTACCTTCACTGCACGTATTATTTCAGTCAAGTACCTAAATTACTAGGAACGTTTCGAGTCCCTTGACCTGTACTCCTTGGAACGCAGACGAGAAAGATACTTCATACTTTACACCTGGAAATGTGTTGTGGGGTTCTTTTCATAGATTTGGTAATATTAACAGACGATGAGCTTGGGTTTTGGTAGCGTTTAATGAGGCGTTGGATATATGGGAGCTGAGAGCCTATGCCTGTGTCCGTCTCGTATGCCTACTCCGGATGATACTGATCTACTCGGCCGCCCGGCACTGAGGCATTCAAAAGGCAGGCCTCTGATTGGCTAATGCCAGATCACATGGGCAGAGGTTGGAAATCACGTGAACAGCCGTGGTGCAGCCGTTAGAATTACTAACCACACAGCTCGGGCATGCTACGTATGGCGTCTCGACATACAACTATACAAACTAAGGGCAACAGGCAACAACTCTCAGCTGATTCTATACAATGTCAAAGTACACAACAGTTAACATTATACTTCACATGGATATTATCGTGACGGAATAATCTACATTACTATATGATGCATCATGATACATAGGAATTAATTAAATGAGCTCATTCAAGAAAATCATGATAAAAGAGATAAAAAAATAACTTGTTCGAACGAACTGTCTTCATGTGATCTACGAATTCTGAGGAAATATATTTACAAGAAGGTAGTGATTAACAGACAAGGTAGATCTGGTGCACTCAAATCTATACTGTTAATTCTCAGAACTCGGAGAGAACGTGAACACACAAAAAAAAAAATTTGAGTAATACTAAGTAGATATTATAACACACAGTTAAACACTTACTACATATTTATCTATACAGGTTATTTACATTTAACCCCAACTCTGCTAGGGTGAGATTGATATAGGCTGTATAATTATCATCTCTGGGTGGATCAAACTCTGTTACAATAGGTAACTCAACTTCTGATTGAGGAGGGTCTACACTGATATCAACAAATGATACTTGGGGGTTTCTCAACACTTGGCGTGTATGTAGGGAATAACGACAATCAGGTTGTTCCTCTGACTCACTACTAGAAGTTGAAGGTACGGGGTCAGACGGATTATCATTGTCAGTCACAACAGTCTGGTTGTCAGGGGCTTCGTCTTCGTCACAAACTAACTTCATATGATCTAAATGCGATTCTTTAAACTGACCCGTACTAATTTCTCTAACTTTATACTTATTGCCCTTGATATGTTCAACTACTCGATATGGGCCAACAAACTTTTGGTCTAATTTAGGCATTGCTGAAGTTTTGTTAAAGTTGAACAACATTACTCTGGACCCTACTTGAACTTTAGACGGTTTGGCTTTAGTATTAGTTACTCTAGTAAATTCTGCTGTTGACTTATGAAGTGTTTCACGGATTCTTCTGAAAACACTCTGAGCTTGGCTGGTACGAGTTGCTATGAAATCATCTGGATTGTAAGTCGGTTT
>WNWK01026676.1:0-27119 GCA_009830355.1 Cherax destructor | reverse complement strand
ATTGATGACGAATATGTTCCATCGTCCAATGAAGATGAAGTAATTGAATTACGAGTCCCTCTATAATCAAGAATTATAATGTTCATATCGGTGGCATAGATAAAAGTGATATGTTGGCGCACTTGTACAAAACTCCAGTGAAATAAAAAAAAAAGGTGGTACATGCGTCGGTTTGCATGTGCCATTGATGTCGGGATTGCAAATGCCTGGCTATTGAAGAGACGTTATTGTGCTGCCTTAGAAAAATGTTACGTACATGGACCTCAAGACCTTCAGACTAGCACTGTTTACCATTGCAACATCTTCAAATCAACAATTAGGAAGAGCCTGAGACCATCTCCACTGTCTTCCCAAGACACTAGATACTCGTCAAGCATTGCAAGTTATCTTTACACTCTGATGGGGAAAGAGAAATTCCTTCTCCTGTGCCATATCAACGTGTTCAAAGGCCTGATGACCACATAAGGTATAACAGTAGCCTACCTCACTGGCCAGTCATTGCAACAATGCAAACCATGAAAGTTTTGCAGCAAAGCCTCTAAGAAAACCAAGTCAAATATAGCTTGTGTTTTTTGTTAAGTGAATTTCTGCTTGAACAATAACAGGAACTGTTTCATTGAATTCCATACCTTTTCCATTTTTTAATAAGATAGGATAATGCTCACATAATAGTTTTACACATTATAACCAAGGTCAAGCACACATTTTTCTAATATTATTACTAATTTCAGTTGTTTGAAAAATTTTGGTAATGTTCAGTTATTATTATGGAAAGAGGTTCCCATTGTATTTTTGTGTACATTCTTTCTGAATAATAAAATTAAAATGTAATTTCATTTATTTTATTAATAATTTTGGATAGTACATTGTGGGAAAAAATCTTGACCATAGGCAGACGGGAGACAATTGACGGTCCTTTCGAAATTTTGATTTATTGACGTTTATTGAAAATTTCAATAAACGTCAAGTTTTGTACTATATGCCTGCAGCATCAAATTTTGGAATTCTCGCAAATTTTGATGCTTGTCCGGCAATTAACTCAAATCGTCTTTTAAAAGGTAGAGTGAAGAAAATATATGAATATCATGGGCTAATTAGCATGTAGCTAAATATTTTCCTGAGAGTGGCAAAGCATTCATTGATGGCGAGTTATGAAGAAGTGCGCTGGAAAAGCACTCAAGGAAATGCGCCCTGACAAGGTTGCTTCGATAGGGAATATAAATTTATCTGCATTTATTATCACCCTTCACATTGATGACATGGGACAAAAGCTACATAACACATTGATTAACAATGCAACACATTTCGGATATTTTTCTTTGGAAAAAATTGAGATTAACGACAGTGTAGATTCTGCGCGACTTCTAATATTTAAAAGCGTCATAATATTCTTAATTCAAAATTACATTGGAACTGTGTATACTGTGTATACTGCAAATTATGAAGGATACTTCTGCAGACAATGTATTCACAATAGTGAGTGAATTAGTGAATTAGTGTTAAAACAGTTGGGGTAAGGAACACTTGGAAATAAAACTGTTTTAGTTTCACTGAGTTATTCATCAAAAGATTTTGTGAAGTAAAATCTCAAGTTCGAAAATGTAATGAGTGTTGTTGTGACAAGTTTTATTTTTATCAGGCATCTTGGTGTGAAATATCAAACGTTTTAAAGAACAAGAAAGGAAGAACACTGCAGTAGGCCTGTTGGCCCATACTTGGCAAGGCCTTTACAAAACCAACCCACTAAGAGAACAGCTTCTTGTCTGAAATGGATGCAGACTCTCAGGATCCTTGACTCATGGGGAGAGGTGCTGTAAGATCAAGAAAAATGGTATAAAATACCGACACGATGGAAAAGAAGATACAAATGCAGTATAATGCGATCTTTCATTGACAACGTTTCGCCCACGCAGTTTGACTTGATAAAGCCCACTATATGAGCGAAACTTTGTCAACATAAGATCCTCAAAGGATTTTTTGCTCAGCATCGGTCTTAAGACACCATCTCTGGTCCCTCAAAGGATTTAGCATTTGACTTTCTTGAATGATGGTTTAACACACCTTTCGAATAATTCGTATCCATGATACGAAAATTAAACAAAAATGTAATACAAATACTGATATGGCCCAAAAAAAATGAGTATCGCTTCTGTATTTGTTGTGACATGAAAATTACTTTATTATCACAGGTATTTGAGCCTACTAAGGCCTTTAAAGTTTACGAAAATCCTTGAAACAATACCTGGCTGGGTTTAGATATAGAGTGACCTGGCATAACAAACTAGCAATGCGTGAGTAGATCCTATTGTCCTTGTTGCTACATAACTTACAAAACCTCTGTGTACAAATTGGCCAGTGAGATAGTGTTATGTCATATCTTATATTGTCATGAGGTCTTTTTAGCATGCTGATACCGGAAAGCAGTTGTCATTTCTGTCTGACTCCCACTAGCAAAGTCACTTGACACACTCGAAGTATTTGAAGAGTATGGAGAAGACATTGGAGATGGTCTCAGGTACACATTCATTCTCAGATTCCACTTTCTCTACAATGTTCTCGTCACGGTTACATCATTATCATCCGCCACAACATAATTCCTTCTCCTTTGAGCTTTTGATCTATAAAACATATTCATTCATATGAAATGACCAGAAAACACAAAATGGGCATGCAAAATTAGCAAATCTTAAAAAAATTTATGAAAAGATTTTTTGCTTAGGTAATGTCTATTGCATGCAATTGTTAGTTATGAATGACAGATAATTTTTCTAATGTCGGGCCAGACATCATATATGATGCCTTCATTGTCACATTGCTTCACCACTGTCGGGCAAGGCATCATATATGATGCACTTATTTTTTATATGTTCAGGGGCATGCATTTGTTATCAATGACACAGACACTTCATTTGCATACCAAAATGAGACTCAAGCATTCAATAAAGCACATTCAGAAACTTACCGACATTGTGGAGTGGTGAAAACTGATGAAATATCCAGAGTGTGAGGGTGAAAATCCTTCTCCTTCACCAAGTGGTCTGAGCCAATAGCAATCGACAACTCAAAAGCCGCTCACCACTCAAGCTCTGCCCAGAAGGTTTGTGATTGGTCAGAAGAAGAAAAGAACTCTCTAAGTATGCAAATGTTTTTTGTGGCATCTTGAAAACCATGCTTTTTTTTTATATCATATATGATGCGGGAGCCCAACAAAGGGTTTATTAAGCAATTACCGGGACATATTTTTTTCCTCCAATCATTTGTAAATACTTCAGAACGCATCTTCGTCCGATTATCACATTCTCAACGCTGGGTTTCTTTACATTGAGAGGGATTAAAGCAACTTTTAGAACATGTAGATGCTCTATAATCAATGTTAGATAGCTCATTCTAACATTCATTCTCTGGCGTATGCTACTCAGATGGAGACGTAGAATATTATATATATAAGTGTGTAGGTTCACATTTACCAATTTCATGTAAAAACAAGTGAGAAAATATTTTTTCTCCACCTTCAATTACCTCTTTTTGAATGGCATCAGTTTTTAATAACTGAGGCATCTTCCAAAACATTATATTACCCAGTAATTTTAGCATGTGCGCCTCCAAATGTTAACAATTTACTAATATTATTTAAAAACCTGGAATCGTTGGATTACGAGCAATAATTGGGGACTGAATTTTCTAATAAGCTTCAAGCTTTAAACAATAATACGCTTGATTAAATGGAAGTTTAATACACACATGTTTTCATGCATACATACATACATACTTTCATATATAAATTAATACATACATACACACACACACATACATGCATACTTTCATATGTACATACAAACACACATACATGCATACATGCATTCACAGACACACACACACAAACACATTCAAACAAACAAACATACATACATACACACATATTCAAACAAACAAACATACGTTCATACATATATACATACATTCATTCATACATACATACATACATACATACATACATACATACATACATACATACATACATACATACATACATACAAGCACACAAATAAATATGCCCACTGTCAGGTAGACTACTGAAATTATAGACCAGTGTATGAATATTCACGAGTAGAACTCGCACTACATCTCACTCCTGGCTATTACTACCATTATGATTTACATTATTATTATTATTATTATATTATTATTATTATTATTATTATTATTATTATTATTATTATTATTATTATTATTATTATTATTATTATTATTATTGTTATTATTAAATATTGCTTGTGCGCTGGAAAATGGCTTTTGTGATCACAATGTGCCATCATGTGATGCCATGAATATTTTATTTGACATAATGTGAGGTCATGCGATGAAGTCGCTTAGGTAATGTATTGGAGTCAGTGATAGGAAACTCAGCTGCAGTTAATGTATCCTGTGTTGAGATGGCAAGCGTTCCAGCGTTCCAGCGTTCCAGCGTTCCAGCGTTCCAGCGTTCCAGTGTTTAAGGTTGAAACACCGTAAGGCGCATTCTATGATTTCTGTTCTTGTTTTGAAAAGCTTTGGACAGGGGGTGAAAGAACCAACATACTTGACGTACTTCTTGACTTCCATTGGATTTCCTATATAACCGACTGCCGCTTGGTACTCTGGATTCGGTTATAATCATAACCATTATTTTTAAAGGGGTGGACAGGTAAGCAGGTGGAAGGCCTCGGTCAGATGACCAAAAGATCCAGTTGCGGGTCATCGAATGACTACCCTAACCTGGTACTTTGGCTCAGTACTCTCTTATTTTTTGTGGTATTCTGGGGTTCTCTGTGTTGCACTCTCGAGATGGATAATCTGTGGATATTTATTGGTTACAAGTGGATTATTACTGTCGTGGATATCTTGTGGATAACTGCTAGTGTGGGTGCTAATGTGTGCTACTATGGTAGTTATGTTTCAGTGTGGCTGAGACATTGATATATTATCATCATGCTTATTATCATTGTATATCATTATGGTCTGGCTTACTAATAATAATTTATAAGCTTCTCGTGTACTAGATACGGTAACCACTCTGCTTATGTATAATTATATAATCATTAATATTCAGAATCACTATAACTTTAAACATTTATTGGCACAACTCTAATATAACTGGAACTTACTGCTTGATACATTTGCATTTTCAATCTATTTTTTGGGGGGGGGGAGTCCGAATGCTTTTTTTTTTTTACAAATTGATAGGTATATTTTTTCATTGACAGTGACGTAAATTTTTTTAACCAAACCTAACTAAGAAACCTCACCTAAAATAAATTAAACTATATATATATATATATATATATATATATATATATATATATATATATATATATATATATATATATATATATGTGTGTGAAGTACAGTGTCTGCACTCTGAAGGAGGGGTGTTAATGTTCAGTTTTATAACTGTAGTGTAAAGCACCCTCTGGCAAGATAGTGATGGAGTGGATGATGATGAAAGTTTTTCTTTTCGGGCCACCCTGCCTTGTGTTAATAATATATATATATATATATATATATATATATATATATATATATATATATATATATATATATATATATATATATATATATATATATATATATATATATATATATATATATATATATATATATATATATATATGCAAAACAAGCCACGGGGGTGGAAATCTTTAGCTCAAGTACTTTCACACTTCTCAGTGCGTCATCAGGAGCTTTGCAATGTTGCAAGAGAGCAACTAAAGCAGGGGGAGAGTTCTCAGAGTAGTGTAGTGCGGATGTGTCACCGTCCACGGTTACCCTTAGTGTGGTCAGTGGTAGGTGCCAACCCCACCCTACCACTATCCCCCTACTCCCCATATGGGGTAGGAGGGTTTCTGAGATGTCAAGTATGAAATTATAAGATATATAAAAAAAAAAAAAAAGGTTCTACCAAGTAGTTAGACTGTTGGGTTTAGTCCTGACTCTTTCTCTTCTACTTCAACTCTTCCTCTCACCGGCTATTCTTCTTCTGTCCCCACTTCCCCCTCGCCCCTAGTGGGTCCTTACCTGAGAGTCTGAACTAACTAACTAAGATATAATAGCCAGCCACAAGCTTTTTCTAGTCGTTTATAACAGGTCATGTGGTTTGAGAAAATACTTTTCTGGTTGGATACTATACACATGGATTGCTATTATTCTGTGTAACCTTTTTAAATAATAAAAGAAAGGAATAGAATGTGCTCTTTGTCCGTTTAAAGATCCTGCTCTGGGGTACTCGAATGTTCTACCGAGGTATATATTGTGGCGCCACATTGGCGGACAACTACTTAACATACTTTGACTGTGACAGACTATGGAGCAAAAGTCTTCTTCAGGCTTAGGGACTGACCACTTCAAAACTACTAAGGATGATGGACTGATTACATCGTTTCTATATCTCCAAAGCTTCCGCTGCCTCCTGTGTATTCGACTGAAGAAGCCTATTCTGAAGGCGAAACATTTTGGAATAAAGATACCTAACTGGTGCACATGTGTCTTACTTGTGGGTATAATATACCACTATTGTATCCACTTCCTTGCAGGAGTAACAGGACTACGTCTTTGTTAAATCGACAACCCTAATGACATAACTATTAAAATATAACGCATTTCTACGGTGTTGCAAGGTTGCAAAGATCGACCGGGACTTCGACAAATTGGTGGCATTAGTCCTAATAGAGAACTTCAGTGCCAATACCACAGACGAGCATCGAATATCTCATGAAGTCAAAAGAGGTCTCGTCAGTAGAGAAGGAAAGCTATGTAGCTGGCTGATGACTGTGAAGTTAAAAGAAACATTCAATGTCTGCTGTTTTTGCAGTCACGACCACAGGCACGACCACAGGCACGACCACTCAGGACTAACAATGTTCAGAGGCCATATGTGCCTGAGACAGCACGAGGTGGCTGTTACAAACGACCAGTGTCTGGCTAGGTAAGACCACAAAAATCAAACTAGAGTAGCAGTCTTCTGTACAGAACTTGTATCTTATAAAATCCTGAGTGTTAACTGTGACATCTTTCATTGACTGGGGTTAACATTTTGCTGAAAGTATGTATGTCACAGGTTTTATGTGTATGGGGTTAATTGTTCAATTAGACGTATTTACGATCAGAAATATTTGTGAGGAGCAGTTTTCCCTCACAAAGACGGTTCTGTGAATAGCAAATTTCTCGATACCAGAACCTTTTCCAGTAGTTATGGTGCGATCAGTGAGTTTGCACAAGCTCTAGGGCACGATACTGAAGTACCCAAGAATGACGAGGAGCTCGGCTTAGACTACCCTGTTTCTTTTTTGTTTTTTTTTTTGTTTTTTTTTGGGGGGGGAGGGAATGAGAGTGGGAATGAGAGCTGGGACTCTCACGAGTCCCAGCTCACGGTTCCCTCCCTGTGAACACAAACAAGTCTTATCTCTCGGTGCTCCAGAACAATGGCAAGATAAAATGATTGCGTTTGCAAGTGTTCAGTCCACCACGGAGCACCAAGAGTCAGTAAATAAGAGCATATAACTTATTATACAACTCGCTCCAGTATACTTATGAAAAAAAGTTATATTCCGCCTAGTACCGGGAATATTCAGTCATGGAAGGTAAATACAGACAACAAGTAATGACTGGTCAAACCTGGTGATTAATACCGATAACTATCAGCATTATGCGAGCATTAAGACATTTACTGAGGATACATTTCACCTATACGGGGCTCTTAAGTCCAGTCCTCTGTACTGTAGAAGCCTCTGGTGGGCGAATGTATCCTCAATATTTTTTTAATACTCGTATACACGTCTTACATACAATGAAAGTGATGCATAATATTCCCATGCATAATCAGGTTTTGAATTACAGGTAAAATTACAATACCTTGATCAGAAAAATACCTAATAACAATTACAATTACTTGATATTTTGTATGGAATTATTTTCTTCCAATTACTTTAAATTTTAAAATGTTGAAATCACCCTTAAATGTTTCAAATAATAAGTAAACATTTTACTCCATATTTTGTATTTAAATGTAACTACTGGAACAATGCACAGGAATACCATTAGTTACATTTTTTCAATCAGCGCCAAAGAGATGGAGACCACGTGCAGAATATTATTTCTACATTAAATCAGCCAAATATCCTGCAAGATTACAAATAACTAAATAAGCTTCATTTAACACAATGTACTTTCGTTTTTAGCTCGAAGACTGTGTCAGGAGCAAGTACGTTACATCTGGCACGCCCTCTGGGAGTGTAGCAGCTCTGGGGCTCCACTGCTGCGCTCATTGTCCAGTTCAAATCGGCTATCACATGGAAGCCGGCTACTCCAGCCACGGTATCACATGGAAGCTGGCTACTCCAGCCACGGTATCACATGGAAGCCGGCTACTCCAGCCACGGTATCACATGGACTAGCTCTCAGCCCGGTATCACATGGGCGGCTACTCCAGCCAGTATCACATGAGCTGTCACTCCAGCCACGTATCACTGGAAGCCGGCTGACTCAGCACAGTATCACATGACCTGCTATCCAGCCACGGTATTACATTGAAGCCGCTATCCAGCCAACGGTATCACATGGGAAGGTACTCCAGCCACGGTATCAATGAAAGCCGTCTCAGCCACGGTATCCATGGAGCCGCTACTCCAGCCCGGTTCACTGGAGCTGGCTACTCCAGCTACGTATCATGGAAGCTTCTCCAGCCACGGTATCACATGGAAGCTATACCAGCCACTATCAATGGAAGCCGGCTATTTTCCAACCACGTATCACATGGAAGCTGACTACTCTGCCACGGTATCACATGGAAGCTTGGCTACTCCAGCCACGGTATCACATGGAAGCTGGCTACTCCAGCCACGGTATCACATGGAAGCCGGCTACTCCAGCCACGGTATCACATGGAAGCTGGCTACTCCAGCCACGGTATCACATGGAAGCCGGCTACTCCAGCCACGGTATCACATGGAAGCCGGCTACTCCAGCCACGGTATCACATGGAAGCTGGCTACTCTAGCCACGGTATCACATGGAAGCTGGCTACTCCAGCCACGGTATCACATGGAAGCCGGCTACTCCAGCCACGGTATCACATGGAAGCCGGCTACTCCAGCCACGGTATCACATGGAAGCCGGCTACTCCAGCCACGGTATCGACCCTACTAGCTTACCTGGCTGGGTGGCAGACTTCCACAAACACTAGTCGTGTCCACTCATGCCTTAGAGTGACTCTTGATAGCACAGTCACATACTCTGATATCCTAATTTATTAACATTATACATATTATAAATAAGTAGTGAAGGAATACATGGGTAAAGAAATCTACCCCTGTTGTGTTGTCCCTGCTCTGTCCTGGTGAGGACCTGTTTTGCTGACTTAGTTTTACGACTAGGTGCGACAGGCATTTAAACTGCCACCTGTATTCGTAATAAAGACATAATGTTTAATAATATTTTTACCATTAACTACAATTTAAACAAGGAAACTGGATTTAAAAGCTCAACAAAATTAGAAGAACTGTTGCCATGAATAGTTGCAGAAAGTTGCAAATGGGCTATTTCACATGTTAAATGAAAATAATGTAATGTTGCACAACAATCTGCATAATTTCCATCCGTTTTACTATATTACACTTCATTGAGATTCAAGCATGGAAGGTACTCATAAATAGTTCATAACCAGTGGCTTCATGCTTCCAAAAATAAACATTACCTCTAATATCCCACACCATCTAAAATAAATAAATCTTTTGACACAAATCAAGTATAATTTTCTTTTTTTTCACAAATCAAAGCGTATATGTTAATCATCAATTTTCGTCTCCGGCTCAATGTACAAACATGACTCTCATCATTACAAGTACTGAACGTGACCCAAACAACGAAAATAACATCAGAAAGTAAAGCTAAGTTCCATTTAACATGTACTTTCATTTAATCATACACCCATCACAGTTCCCCAGTTTTATAAAGTAATTTAAGCACTATAAGCTTGTCAAAAGTCAGTTACAATTACAATTACGTTTTAATCTAAAAGTTCAATTTCAATAACAATTACTGTTAAAAATTACAATCAACTGCATTCAGCTTCACTTAGAATTACAATTATTCTAATCCTGGCGCCACAATGAAAAATATACGAAAACCTGGACATTTCCTTAAAACCTCCTCACTGTTTCTTATTTCAGCATTTGGGGAACCTTTCTCAGATTGGTTATAAAGTGTGTTGAGTCGTTACCTCCGACGAGTCTAGAATATTAATATTTGTTTATTTTTTCGTGTTGGGTAACGATACCTTTAAGTGCATCACTGTTCATCACTTATTCGTCTACTAACGTTGCGTGTGGCCTAAGTACGAACGTTGCGTGTGGCCCAAGTACGAACGTTGCGTGTGGCCCAAGTACGAACGTTGTGTGTTACTCCTCACTAACGTAATGTGTGGCCCGAGTAAAAAGCTTATGTATGGTTTGAATACAAATGTTACGTCAGGCCCAAGAACGAACTTTACGTGTGATGTAAGTATAAACGTCACGTGTGGTTCAGAGTACAAATGTGACGTATGACCCCCAATACGAACGTTACATGAGGACCATGAGAAAACACTGCGTGTGGCCTGAGTACAAATGCCGAGTGTGACCCCAGTACAAAAGTTACGTGAGACCTGTACAATCTGAGTACAACCCGTATGTGTGGCGCCGGTACAAAACGTTTGAGTCCTATGTAAAAGTATTATGTATGGTATGGCATGCTAAGAGTATGTCACAACTTATTCGACCAGCGAACCAAGTGCTAAGGGTGTAATGAGCAGGTGTCCCCCTCGTTATACTAGCACTTTGATTCAGCCCGTCAAAGTTGTGAAGCGATGTGGTAAACTCATGAATTAACATTGGCAGACTTACCTCCAAGTCCGGTAGAAGACAGTTCTCACTGTGTTTCTTGCTTGCAATTTGCCTTTCTGTACATTTCCTCTGTATATATTATACATACTTTGCATGCTGTTTGGTGAAGGAAATATAAGTATTTACTCTGCTGCCTTTTTCTCGTTTCTATCTAGGTTATCATGATACAGCCAGGTGTGCAGGCCACTAGACTTCATCTGTGTTCGTAACTAAAGACAAACATTTCATGTGGTTTGTACACAAACGCTGGATTTGGCCAAAACACAACTGTTACATAAGATATATTGCAACGGTCATGCGATGTCAAAGTGAAAACATAACACGAGACCCATGTAATAGCATGTGAGGTCCGTGTACAAGGATTAGGTGAAACCAGTGTACAAAAGTTATGTGAGGCTCGTTCACAAACATTACATGAGGCCTGTGTACGAAAGTTATGATAGGCCCATATACAAAAGTTATGGGAGGCCCGTGTCCAAAAGTTACCTGAGGTACGACCATTACATGAATCCCGAGTACGAGCGTTACATGAATCCCGAGTACGAGCGTTACATGAATCCCGAGTACGAGCGTTACATGAATCCCGAGTACGAGCGTTACATGAATCCCGAGTACGAGCGTTACATGAATCCCGAGTACGAGCGTTACATGAATCCCGAGTACGAGCGTTACATGAGGTCTGTATACAAGCATTGCGTGAAGTACGTAGCTTTCTTTAACCCGTATGGCATTGTACTTAATTACCCCCTACCTTATTCAATGAAAAAATAAGATGAAAATTTAATTCACGTAAGAATAACAAAAACATATATTATCATACCTTGTACATAATGTTGCGATCCACTGAATAATAAAAAAGGATCAGTCACTTGGACAATGTTGAATAATTCTTTTGCTTTTGGATCATCATTTAGAATTAGACACATAACATTTAGAAAACTAAATCCATCATGACAAACTGTACATTGGAGATTATATTATCACTGGTCAACAACCAAATTGCTTCCGAGACCAGAGTAGCAATTTCCAACTAATGTTAGGTCACTGATAATGAATATCATGGTTAAAATTATTAGCTCTACTTTTCAATATAGACCTACGTGTCACGACAGGTTGCAAGAGGCTTGCGGCAGTGTGTTTCTTACCACACTCACAGTCTCACTGACCTTCATTATTGTTCCAGCAGTCATACAAGGTGGTTGTGCTCTCCAAGTTTATATTTTGAGGTGAAAGGTTGGTGATTTTCTTAGCCAAACACTTTTTAAACTTATAATAAATATTCAAGCTATTGATATGCATGTGAGGCATATTATATTAATTTTAGTTTCCTACTGAATGATATAAATACTTCTGCTTAGCTGTCATGCTCTGTATTATAATGATAAATTATTGAATAAATTTTCTGTTTATATTCTAATTGTTTGTTTTCTTCTTTCCGATGTCTCGTACTTGTGTGAATAGTGCAGACAAATCCGGTCAGAGAATCAAGTATTTAACATCAAAATTCCCCTCACTGAGCGACGCTAAGATAAGAGAGGGAGTCTTCAATGGTCCTCAGATTCGAGAGCTTCTTAAAGATGGTGACTTTGAATAAGACCTTCATGGGGAGGAGAAAGCTGCTTGGGAAGCATTCAAGTTAGTGGCGAAGGGATTTCTGGGAAACAGAAGGGAAGGCAACTATGAAGAATTGGTGGAAAACCTCATCAAGGCTTACAAGAACATGGGATGTAACATGTCACTTAAAATCCGCTTTTTGGACTCACATTAGGCTTTTTTCCAGCGAATTGTGGGGCAGTTAGTGACGAACATGGTGAAAGGTTTCACCAAGATATTTCAACCATGGAAAAATGGTTCCAGGGCAAATGGGGCACAAGAATGCTTGCAGACTATTGCTAGACATTGGCAAGAGATGATTCTTCAGCCCACTATAAGCGTCAAGCAAACACAGACAGAGAGTAGGTACGAATTAGAGTTTAAAACATACTGACACATAATGTACGTTATAATAAAATAATCAAATATTACATATCTCGTATCTTTAAACCTATAGCCAATAAGCATTTTTCAAGGTGATATTTGGAACAGGACATGAAAATACATAAGAATTAACTAATCTCATTTAAGAAGCATACAACTTTTTTAAAAATTGTTGACCAGTGTTATCAGTGTGATGATTGATACTGATTCTTCTTCATCAGTTTTAAGATAACAGGTCATGTCACATTTAGAGCTTGTCGCAGGCCATGAGTAAGATCCAGTTTACTGGAAAATAGACATAATTGCAATATAATGCTGTACTTTCTTGACTATCTTTCGTCAATAAAAGATTGCATTTCTCCATCCAGTTTACTTCTTGAGTTGGTTTTAATGCTGGTGGTCATCGCAGAAAAGTCAACCTCACAGCGATACGTTGTGGCAAATGGTAGGAGGAATTTGAGGGCTTTGTCAGAATCAGGTATTAACTACCAGCTTTTCGCCCAAAACGTTGTCAGGTCAGAAGCCTCATCTCTTGCTTTCAGCGAGTAATCTTCTACTTCGCAGTCACATCCTCGTCTTTGATTACTTCTTCCTCCTCTGAAAAGATCTCACAGTCCTCGTATTTATTTCACGATGGTCCAGTTCAGGGAAGTATCAACTGATGGACTCTTACATGGATGGTAAGAGTCGAATTATATCACCAGTAAATGAACACTTCTCCTTTGTGACCTCAATCAGCGTTGTGAATTCAAAGAAGAGTGATAAATCATCAGCTTCAAAACTACGTTAGTGAAGCTGGAGCTTGGGAAGCAGACTGGCAATCTCATCTAGAGCTCTGAGAATATTCATAATATCCAGTAGTAATGATAATTATAGCTGATTGATCTCATCAATTTAAGTTTGCGAGATAAGCTAAATTCCGAATGAATATATAGTCTATTAATTTCATAAGAAATACTTGCTATTCTGCAGATCTCCCTTTTCCAGGAATATGGTTATTTGTTTATCTTAGTTTCTTCATGAGGTGTAAAACTTTCTACCGTGATAACAAGGGAACTTCTGTATGGAACGGCACGATGCTCAATTTGGTTACAACCTCTTCACATATTTCTTGAAAAAATCAAAGTTTGTTGCACTGCTTCGGATATCATTAACAACTTTAAAAACTCCAAGGAACACCTAACATATGATGAGATCAGAGGGATGAAGTGGGAGAAGTTTCACGAACTCATGGAACCCAGAAGGGATGCTCAGCATCGTCGGTGTTCTTGCATTGCACATGCAACTAACTTCGCCCACTCCAGCTCTATGTCGGCGATCAAATTCTGCAACGCCCTGAACTAATTTTCTAAGCAGGCAGTGGTAGTGAGCCAATCAGTGAGTAGATATTCCTCTTTCACAAAGTCACCTTTCAGATACCGAATATAAACAAGCGATTGTGATCAAGATGACACAACTGGTGATTCTTCCAACTGAATCGTAAAGCAGAGACTTGCTTTATTTCAGCAACTATTTGAGTGTAATCTAATTAATCTATTTTGTTGCTCACCACGGACGAGCATCACTGCTTCTACTAGACATGGCTTGATGTCCAGTAGACATCAACGTTTAGTGTCTAGTAGACATCAACGTTTAGTGTCTAGTAGACATTTCCTGGGACTTTTTACATTCAACAGTACTTAGTAAAACGACCAGTTGAATGCACAAGGGAAGGCTTCAGAATGAGCTCCTTCCTTTTAAAGAATTCAATGTTTTTTTTCATGAGAACTCTATACGACTTCTTTCGAAATGGTACTTCAGTTTGCTGGGTTTCATGCATTCCACACTGATGACTTTATTGCATAGAATTCTTTGAGCCTTTTCAACTGATGAATATAACAAATGTGCAACTACTTTGTTTTACCAAGAATCATCAAAATATATGCAGGCTTGATCAATTTAATACAGAGGCATGAAACCTTTACATTAGAGTTAGAGGAAGATGTGACGAAATGCAGTTGAAAAGATGGTCACATGTAGGTCCTCATACCTTTGTATAAGAGTGATGATTTCTGTGCAAGCGATATATCTCTCAATAAAGTTGTAGACCTGGCAACAATACTAGTAAAATCCCATAGCAAAAACTCATCTTTGTACGACCCTTTTTTTCTGATGTCATGATTCACAAATCTTAACAAAAAAAATATTATTCATTATTTGCTAACATAAAAAAATCAAAATATATTCAACTTATGTTTCACTTTATTAAATTAAATATACTTTTCGAATGAGAGAAAAAAAACCCAGGATGACTATTGATCTATATCAAATAAGAAAATAAACCTTAAGTAACGAATAAGCAGAACACCGTGACTGGAACAATACACATATAACCCTCACACAGCAGAAAGAAACTTATGACGACATTTTGGTCCGACTTGGACCATTAACTAGTCACACTAACACACGAAAGTAAGGGATCCAGGATATTAATATACAAGAGGAGGGCAGGGACGGGAGAAAGAGAAGAGGAAGTCAAAATAAAATGAAGGAAGTGGAAATGGTAGTGGTAGAGGTACTGCTGGTAGTAGTAGTAGTTGTAGTTGTTGTAGTAGTAGTGGTAGTAGTAGTAGTGGTAGCAGTGGTAGTCGTAGTAGTAATAGTAATAGTAATATTAGTATTAGCAGCAGCATTATTAATACTAGGTAGGGGGGAGTAGTGGTAGTGGCACTAGAGACAGAGTGTAGTGCAGCGAGGCAATAGTAGTAGTAGTAGTAGTAGTAGTAGTGGAAGAAGACTGAGGACAAGAGAAAAGAGCACTGCAGGAGAGCTGATAGACCACGAGGTGGGACCAAAAACACGGGGAAAAACAAGAACAGAAATCGTTGACGTCTGCTTCTCTTTACCTCTTGACGACTTTGTGGGACAATAACACTGAAAAATAACTTGTGTTGCAGGTGCAGCAGCGACATATTGACAAGACTGCAATATGCAACAATAAAATCCCTAAGTAATTTACAGTACTCTAAATTGTGAGTTGTGTTTCATGATGCCCCAAACCCATCAGGGTCATTCAACGCCAGGCGTTGTGAAGGCTCGAATTTCCATCCTCTACTCATGGCCCTGTTTCTGAGCTCTTCATGGTCCGGTCTCTGAGCTATTCATGGTCCGGTCTCTGAGCGGTTACGCTATACGATTGGGTGCTGTATGACTCCTACCGGTGTAGCCCTTCCTTATACATATTGACAATGACAATTGTTATAATACCTTAGAGAAGCAAAATAAAACTGAAATCGATAAATAAAAAAGCACAATCTTCACAAAGATGCACTTATACAAGTCAGTTGCAGCAACACCCATGAAGAAGAAAACTTCACAGTGACTTTCGCTCCATAAATAGTATCCCCTCGGTGGCCAAGACGTTGTTTACTGCGCAGTATAAACAAGTTAAGTCTGCTTGAAGCGGGCCTCTGGCTCTCTCTCTCCCTCTAACGTATATCTTTCAGGTGAAGAATTTTGTCAACAGATTTGTAGTTAAAAATAGAGCGACTGGCAGAGAGTTTGTTTAGTTTCTTTGTAAACAGGGTAAGGGAGTAATAGTGTCTGCCAAAAATTGTAGGGAAATAAATCCTATATTTACACCAGGTAAATCGTATGTCGGAAATAGCGATAATAATAAATTTTATGTATTGTTAACCCGTGTTGGTCATTCACCACAATAAACGGTGAAAGCTCAGTCCTCCGTCTGCTAATTACAGCAGGATTTTTTTCTGTTACTGTGAATTTACAAAAAGAAAGTAGATGTATCAATCATATGTTTACATTGATGCATAAGAAAAGAAAAATAAGTTATTTAGTGAACTAACATATTTGGAAACGGCGTATGACAAGTGTTATAAATGTTTTTTTAATAAGTGGTAAGTTGTTCAAAGCTGGAAGGTTTTACGAGGGTAGTGAGGCTAAGACTAGAGAATGCAGGAAAGAAGGAAAATATTTTCAACGAGATTGTTAGTGTTGTTGAGTGAACTTTGATACTAAAAGATAACGACTCGGATATAAAATGTCTTATCACAGTGGCTGTTGGGGAGATTCAGAGGATAGGCTGCTGGGGTGCTGGGATGCTGGGCTGCTGGGGTGCTGGGCTGCTGGGGTGCTGGGATGCTGGGGTGCTGGGGTGCTGGGGTGCTGGGGTGCTGGGCTGCTGGGGTGCTGGGGTGCTGGGGTGCTGGGGTGCTGGGCTGCTGGGCTGCTGGGGTGCTGGGCTGCTGGGATGCTGGGGTTAGTAGAAAGATTGAGAGGATTTTGAACTCTGGTGGGTTAACGTAAACCGCGATGTTTGACCTCATGCTCCACATCACCTCCACATGCTCTGCTGGACTCAAGACATAACCACAACCTACTGGGCCGGCAGCTATCAACCACAATCCGGCTGGAACGGAAAATAAATAAAAATACAACCACAAAACTCACAACCACAACTCACTACTACATCTTCCAACAATATCCCACTGCCCCGACACACTCACAACCCACGACCACAATCAAAACTCACAACCGTAGCCCACAATCACAACTAAAACCACAACTCACAATCATAACCCACAACCAAAAATACCACCGTAACTCAGAAAGAACAACTACACCCAGAGTTATCACCCTACAGTACTTGGTGTATACCATAGTTTCTCCCTCCACCTCACAGTATCAACAGAACTCTCCACACTGGACTCTTAACCTTAACGAAGAGAGACATTAAAATGTTGTTTGTGTGTAGGTTGCAGGTTGAGTTTTGCAGTCATTAGTGCGCCACTTGGACGAGATTAGTGTTAGTGCAAGAGAAGTTTGCTATTTTGTGGTCCGCGTGTATGCACTAGATTGTTATTTAGTTTAAATCAACAAGGGCTCTTTTGGCCATTTTATTCCCACCCTTTCCCATTTCTTTTAGTCCCATTCGTTTTCCTCCCTCTTCCATTTCCATGCTCACTTTTTCTCCTTACCTCCTTCATCTGCATCTTTTCTCTTATTCTCTAATTCATTCTCTCTCATCTTTTCTCTCTTTCATTCGCCCCTTTTCCTACTTTTCCTACTCTTTGTTTGTCTCCATACCTCCATCCTCGCGTTCTCAGTATAGCGTCTACCACCCCACACTAAAATATTTATCACACCCACAGTGAAGCCTGAACTTACCCACAGTTAAACCTACGTGTCACCCACAGTGAAACCTGAATTTCACACGCGGTAAAGCCTCTGTCACACTCACAGTGAAGCCCTTTCAAGCCCACAGCGAAGCCTCTTTCACATCCACAATGAAGCCTCTTTCACGCCCACACTGAAGTCTCTTTCAGTTCTACAGTAAAGCCTCTTTCACACACACACATCAGCTGCTGCGTCACCAGTAACTGTAGCTTCAGCAGTAATATATCAGGTGCCATAGATTCAGAAGTAACTGTTGCTTCATCAGTAACTCTGGCTACCAAAGTAGCTTCAGAAGTAACTCTTGTTACAGAATTAAGCAGCTTCAGAATTATCTATGGATTCAGCATTTGCTATAGCTTCATGGTAACTGCTGCATCAGTTGTTATTGCTACCGCAGTAGTTATAAATTTCAACAGTAATTATAGCTTTAGCAGTTGCCATAGCTTCAGCAGTAATGATTACATCAACAGTAACTCTACTTTCAGCACTTTCAGTTGCTATAATTTCAGCAGTAACTAAACCTTCAACATTTGTTGTAACTTCAGCAGCAATTATAGCTATACAGTTGCTATAACTTCAGCAGTAAATATAGTTTCAACAGTTGCTATAACTTCAGCAGCAACTATAGTTTCACTAGTTATAGCTTCAGAATAACTATAGCTTCAATAATAATTGCAGCTTCAGAAATAGTTATAGCTACTTCAGTAACCATTGACTCAGCAGTTACTATAGCTTCAGCTTTAAATATATATAATTTCTACAATTGCTGTAGTTTCAGTAGTAACTATAGCAACTGCTGTGGCTTCAGCAGTAATTGTAGTTTCAGCAATTGTTGTTATTTTACCAATAAATATTAGCTTCAGTCAGTAACTATACCTTGCGAAGAAGCTAAAGTTTCGGCAAAAATGTTCATGGATTTACAAGGTAGACTCGAAGGGGGGCATTTATAAGGGTGCCTGATTTGTTTTCTTTTTTTCTCTTCATTTTTTTCGTGTTTAATTTTCTCATAACTTAAGGCAGCCTCATCCGGACGGTTTCGAAATTTGTACGCCTGTGTTCGGTAATTAGGCTCAGAGTCTTGCAACAACTGGCATGTACATTGCCCTATGTAGATAATCGGTTCAGAGAACCGACAAGTTGATAAATTAGACACACTGAGACATTTCGCCTCCCAGTGGTATTCTTTTCAGGATTCATGGACTGATTATATGGACTTAAGGCTGAGGAACTGATTACCTCAAACTCCTTCTGATCTTCACCATTATTCTTTGTGGACTGATGAAGCCACTGTGTGGCAGAAACGTTTCCACAAGTAAAGATTACCCAAGACTGATTGTCTGTGCTCATAATTTATCAACTTGCATGGACAATATATGCAGCATTTCCAGCATGCGGAATGTTATACCATTTGATCTTCCATTATTCTTTGTATGGACTGATGAAGCCACTGTGAGGCGAAACGTTTCCACAATAAAGATACCCAAGTGTTGTACATGTGTCTAATTTATCAACTTAGACTATGACAAATATTGCAGCCATTTCCAGCATCCTGGAATGTAGCCGATGACTTCCAAAACACCTCGATGTAGTAGCTTTCAATCTTCGACGTCGCCGGAGAGTGAAATTCAAGCAGGTAGGAGTAAATTTGCCCATTTTCATGTATAAAACTGTGAAATTTCTAGCCCCGATAAATCACCTTAAATAAATTTCAGTCTACCTATGGTGAAAGGCTTAAATATTTAATGACTGATGCATCTTAAGATCACTAAGGTTTATTAGTGAACGGGTAAATTTGTCTATATAGTCAAATAGTTAAGAAAAATAAATGGAACCTTTGGAATCCGGGTCATTAAGGGAAATTATTTAAACTAATTTGATCAAACATTATTTTCTTAAAAAAATAAGTTTTTGTGAGAATGTAGATACAGAATACAAAGGAGAAAGGGAAAAAATAAAAATCGAGTTTCAAGTGTTTTTAAATTTAACAAGGATAGGCTTTCTTATTTTCGAGACATTCGCAGCAACTTTTTTTTTATTTCTCCCTCAAAAATTTTTGTATATTATTCGAGAACACTTTATTCGATCTTGAAGAACAAAAATGCACAATACTTAGCAAACCAAAATTGTAATTACACATTGTAACATTTACAAAGTAATAAACCTTTACTTTACTTTCGGTCTGACTTGGACCGAGTTACTTGTCTATTATTCTATCTGCAACTTTTCAACTCTGGTGAATTTTTTTCACCAGGTACCGGATCAACCAGGCTGTGGTGACCTGAACTTAGCTGTGGTGACCTGTACTTAGCTCAGTGAGGACGTGTCTAGTGTACTCTCTGTGGACTGAACCATCTTTGCTCTGTGAAGACTTTTCTACTGTGCTCTCCGTTCTTAGCTACCTGAGATTGCATGATGGTTTCCCTCGACTACGAGCAGCTATATCTCCAACTTAAGGCGGAATTAACGGAAGCTAGAAGAGAAATTCAACGATTGAAGGGAATATGCAAGGATTATCCCCGGAACAATGTCGCCGATGATCAGACCAACGAATGGATGCTAGTCGGATCTGAAGGGACGAAGCTGAAGTTGAAGAAGGTCCAGGAGACTGCTGTGAAAACCAGCAACTCTTTTTCTTTGTTATCAGACGAATGTGAAGACATCCCAACGAAGACCATCTCTACAAAGACCGTCGAGAACGTCATGCACACCGCCAGTCGAGGTCAGAACATTGTTTTAGTTGGGGACAGTCAGATTAGGTTTATGGACAGGGCATTTTGTCTTAAGGATAGAAATAGGAGGCAGAGGGTGTGTTATCCTGGGGCTAGGATGAAGGATATTGTTAGCCGTCTGGACGACATCATGAGAGGTAATGGGAGCAATCCTATTATCTGTCTCAGTGCTGGAGGCAACGATGTTGGCAGGCGTAGGAGTGAGAAGCTGACTAGCAGCTATAGTTAGCAATAGACAGAATTAGGTAGAAGGGTGGGAACCCTGTCATATGTGGTATTTTACCAAGGAGAGGAGTTGGAAATGAATGGCTGTCCAGGGCAATTGGTGTCAATTGTTGGCTGGACAAATACTGTAAGGAAAATGCAGTAACATTCATTGACAACTGGGACCTCTTCTATGGCAGAAATGACATGTATGCCAGGGATGGGGTTCACTTATCTAGGTCTGGGGTGGGGGCACTGGCAACTGCAGTGGAGGGAGCCGTTAGGGTTTAAACTAGAAAAAGTTAGTGGTATGGGTTATGGGGGGGAAACAGTGAAGTCCCAGTGTAGTAATGTTATGAATTCTAGGGGAACTAGTAATAGGCATAATAAGGTGGATACTGGAAAGCCAGTGGCACTAGGTGACAATGACAGCAATAGGTATAGTGGAAAAACAGAAATGAACAGGAAGAGTAAAGAGAAGGGAGATTTTCTGAATATTTTTTTATACTAATAGTCGTAGTGCGAGAAATAGGATGGACAATTGAAATTAGTTGCTAGTGCAGGTAATATTGATGTTTTTGCATTAACTCAGAAATGGTTTAATATGAAAAATCGGGACATGCCTGCTGAATGTCACATTCAGGATTTTAAATTGTTCCAAGTAGACAGAAGTATCGGGAAGGGGGGTGGGGTGGCACTCTATGTCCGTGATCATTTAAATTGTTGCATAAAAACGGGTATAAAGTCTGAAATAATACATACAGAGTCTGTCTGGATAGAATTTTCAGAGGGGTGTGAAAATTTGATTTTAGGCGTGATATACCGTCCTCCAAACTTAGATAGGGAACAAGGGAGACTACTTTGGGAGGAAACTGTTAAGGCCACAAGACACGATAACGTAGTAATTCTAGGGGACTTTAACTTTAGTCAAATTGATTGGAATTTTTTGTCAGGTAATTTAGAATCTAACGACTTTTTAGAAGTAGTTCAGGATTGTTTTTTGAAGCAGTTTGGGACAGAACCTACAAGGGGAAATAACCTACTTGACTTGGTTCTGGCAAACAAGGAAACCCTTGTTAACAATTTAGAAATAACAGAGGAACTCGGCACAAGCGACCACAAATCAATTACCTTTAGCATTGAATGGATGTATGATAGTAGGGATAATTCAGTAACTGTCATAGATTTTCGCTTAGCAGATTACAATGGGCTTAGAGAACACTTATCCTCTGTGGGCTGGGGTAACGAAGAGAGCTATCAATATGACAGCTTTCTTAACACTGTACAGGCTGCCCAAAGAACATTTATCCCATATAAAGAAATTAGATCAAGTAGAAATGACCCAAAATGGATGAATAATAGGCTCAAATATCTTTTAGGGCAGAAGAAAGGAATTTATAGGCGCATAAAAGGAGGTGAGGGTCATTTTATAAATCAGTATACTGACATTAAGAGGGACGTAAAAAAGAGGATAAGAAAAGCTAAATGGGACTATGAAATTAAAGTTGCTAGGGATTCAAAAACTAACCCCAAAAGTTTTTTTCCAGGTTTATAGAACAAAAGTTAGAGATAAGATTGGTCCCCTTAAAAATAACTCAGGGCATCTTACTGACAAGAAGAATGATATATGCTCTATCTTTAATAATTATTTTCTCTCGGTTTTCACGCAGGAAGACACTAATAATATCCCAGTAATTAATTTTTATAGTGGCCCTGAAGAAGATAAATTATGTAATATGACAGTCACTAGCGAAATGGTCATGAAACAAGTAGACCGACTGAAACAAAATAAATTGCCGGGTCCTGATGAGCTTTTTGCAAGGGTTCTTAAGGAATGCAAAATGGAACTCTGTGAACCATTAACTAACATTTTTAATCTATCTTTTCAAACAGGTGTAGTGTCTGATATGTGGAAGATGGCCAATGTAATTCCTATTTTTAAAGCAGGGGACAAGTCACTACCGTCAAATTACCGCCCAATAAGCCTGACCTCAATTGTAGGCAAATTACTAGAGTCAATTATAGCTGATATTATAAGAAGCATCTAGATAACCATAATTTGATTAATGATACTCAGCATGGTTTCACGAGGGGCCGTTCCTGCCTCTCTAATTTATTAACTTTCTTCAGTAAAGCTTTTGAGGCTGTTGATTACGATAAAAATTTGATATTGTTTATTTAGATTTTAGTAAGGCTTTTGATAGAGTACCGCACCAGAGACTGTTAAAGAAAGTGGCAGCTCATGGCATAGGGGGAAAAGTGCTGTCATGGATCGAGTCATGGCTCACTAATAGGAAGCAGAGAGTGTGCATAAATGGGGTTAAATCCGAGTGGGGGCCTGTAACAAGTGGTGTTCCACAGGGATCAGTCTTAGGCCCGTTGTTATTTATAATATATATCAATGACCTTGATGAGGGAATTACTAGTGATATGAGCAAATTCGCCGATGACACGAAGACAGGTAGGATAATTGATTCAAACATAGATGTCAGGGAACTTCAGGAGGATTTAGACAAACTCAATTCCTGGTCAGAAAAGTGGCAGATGCAGTTCAATGTAGATAAATGCAAGGTTCTGAAGCTCGGAAGTGTCCATAACCCAAGCACTTATAAGTTAAATAACGTAGAACTTAGCCTTACATATTGCGAAAAGAACTTGGGGGTTATGGTAAGCTGCAACCTTAAACCAAGACAGCAATGCCTAAGCGTACGTAATAAGGCAAACAGATTACTGGGATTTATATCAAGAAGTGTAAGCAACATAAGTCCAGAGGTTATATTACAGCTTTATACATCATTAGTAAGGCCTCACCTAGATTACGCAGCTCAGTTCTGGTTTCCATATTACAGAATGGATATTAATTCGTTAGAAAACATTCAGCGTAGAATGACTAAATTAATACATAGCATTAGAAATCTTCCGTATGAAGAAAGATTGAAGACCCTTAAATTACATTCACTTGTAAGACGAAGAATGAGGGGAGACATGATCGAGGTATACAAATGGAAAATGGGTATTAACAAAGGGGATATAAATAAGGTCACATAGGCTCCCCTCCAACCAGTGAACCATCGTTAAGGGTTTGATGATCGGGGCCCCATCATCAAATCAACGACTCGGTTCAGCCAATGATAATGCAGATCTGACAATGACAAAGGTGATGTGGATACCACTCGCAAATTTGTCATTGTCATTCCTGCATTGAGCTGGTTGTTGTACGGTTGTCTCTGTCTATTGGCTGGTGTCTTGCCTTGACTACTGTGGCGTGCATTAATACAACTCTCTCTGTATATAGTGTACATACATGTACAAAGCCTTATAATATACTTGGTGAACGAAAATACAAAATTCATATATATATAATTGCTTGGTGAAGGAAATACAATTCAACGCATTTTCTACTGTGTTTCTTTGCTCCAAGCTCCCTTTTACACTCAGGATAACAAGCCATTGAACCTGAGGTTGTAATAACAATACATGTGAAGGTTGACTTTAGGGAATCAAGGAGGGCAAGGTCATCATAGTGTTTGCTTAAGGATCGGATGTTGTAGTTAAGAACTGTTATACTTTTAGCAGTATTTAGGACAGTGTTGGCTTGTGATGCTGTGTAATAGAGGCAGTTACTTTCTAGTAAATTTTGATTGGGTGTTAGATTATATAGGTTTAGATCAGGATCGACGTGATCATTCATCATTTAGGTTAAAAAGTAATTTTATTATATCATGTATAGTGTGGTGAAAGGATATAGGAAAGTATTGGTTTGAAAATAGGGTAGTTGATGAGTGGAACAGTCTGCCTAGTAGGGTTGGAGATTGAGACACTTATGCAACATATAAGAATCTTTATTAAGGAAACGTTTCGTCACACAGTGGCTTCATCAGTCCAATACAAAGCAGAAAGGTGTAAGGAGAGGAGGAGTTTGAGGTGATCAGTCCCTCGGTCTTGAGTCGATGTGTTCAGTGATGGATACGTGGGTCGGCGGACCACCAACAGCGACTGCCTGGTTGACCAGGCAAGCAGCACCAAACGAGCATAGCCTATGGCCGGGCTCCGGGAGTAGAAAAACTCTCGGAACTCATCAAAGGTATATTAAAGGTGTTGTTGTTAATGGAGTGTACAGGTGCAATGTTGAAACTTTTAATCCCAAAATGATTTAGTATTATTATGCATTATTGCATTATTCTGTCGTGCTGCTGGAAAGGGTCTCTTGATCCAAGAACCTGGATTGCCTCTTAATGCATCACATTCCACGGGTGAGGCATCTTGTATATCTTTCTTTGCAATATTTGCACAATATATATATATATATATATATATATATATATATATATATATATATATATATTTATCAGTGACTTGCGTAATCAGAAAATACGCTAAATACCGTATATATAGATTCAGCAGCAACTATAACTTCACCAGTATAGCTTAAGCGTATTTAACTTCAATAGTAAACACAGCTTCAGCACAACCACCAGCTTGGGTATGGTGTCCATAAAACTGCATTATAAATTCAATAATGTATTATAAAAATATATATACACATCCACGTCGTCTCGTCAATGCTAATAAAATATTCAAACTGTCAATCAGGTGAAAATTCTAAATCCCCGATGAAAGTAAACATCACACGGGTCTGTAAAAACATGTAGAATTGCACATTAAATATTTTTTCTGGATACAGTCGTTCATTATTATTTTTTCTGAACATTGATTTATCATGTTAATCCTGAATTACAGTTCGGGTAGTTCACAAATAGATCACACTTGAGAAGGGATTTTAGTCGACGTTTCGGTCAGTCTTGGATTATTATCAAGTCACAGTTGGGCAAGAAAAGAACAGTAGTAGTAATTGTTGTTGTTGTTGTAGCAGTGTTATAAGTAGTGAAAATAGAGTAGTAACGAAGGTATATTACTTCTGGAGGAGAAGTCCCCACTCGAGCACCGTCCTCAGAGGAATTACAAAAAAAAACAAAGAAAATTGAAGATTAGAGCTTCAGTAGGCCTCATGAACCCTGATAAAAGTTTAGTGGATATATGTAATATGTGGAGTGTTTATACTGAACTGTATATTATTAAAAAAAGCCTCATGATTGTGTGTGTTTATATCGTGGGACAAATTCCAGGAAGCCTCACTCAGGAAAACTTTGCTACAACCACCACAAGAGATGATGTATATAGATGTCTTCATTCTCTTCGGGATGGGGGGGGGGAGAGATGAGGGAGAGGAGGTTGGCGTTAATCTGTTAGACCTAATAATAATGGCTTTGATAATGTTGGAGGCGATTGTGGCGGTGATGTAACTTTTTTTAAAGTATTCTAGATCCGTTCTCGGGTACCGTTGGAAGTTGAGAAGATTAATTAATAAGAGATTACTACTATAGTTCCGTATGACGTGCCATTTTTGGATGCTAGTACTGAGGGAACTCTAAATTCTTTTAGTACTCTGGTCTAAAGCAAAATAACTTTTACTGTTCTGTTTTCACACATAATTCCTTTCAATTATAAACACAATTTAGTGTCTACCATTACCAATCAAGCATTTCACATATGCTCTTATTATCTTTAATAACATTTGGAATCGAACTGCCTGAGGTCAATACCAGAAAGTCATGTGTGAGGGATCATAATACTACTTAGTATTCAATTCAGTGTAAATCACAAAAATCACAGAATGAGGAAAACACTTTAAAGGTGTTTAAGCCCCAGTGAAGCAGTGTTGCCTCACTGAAGCAGTGTTGCCTCACTGAAGCAGTGTTGCCTCACTGAAGCAGTGTTGCCTCACTGAAGCAGTGTTGCCTCACTGAAGCAGTGTTGCCTCACTGAAGCAGTGTTGCCTCACTGAAGCAGTGTTGCCTCACTGAAGCAGTGTTGCGTTACTGAAGCAGTGTTGCCTCACTGAAGCAGTGTTGCCTCACTGAAGCAGTGTTGCCTCACTGAAGCAGTGTTGCCTCACTGAAGCAGTGTTGCCTCACTGAAGCAGTGTTGCCTCACTGAAGCAGTGTTGCCTCACTGAAGCAGTGTTGCCTCACTGAAGCAGTGTTGCCTCACTGAAGCAGTATTGCCTTACTGAAGCAGTGTTGCCTCACTGAAGCAGTGTTGCCTCACTGAAGCAGTGTTG
>WNWK01026675.1:0-27119 GCA_009830355.1 Cherax destructor | reverse complement strand
TGGGAGTGATCATGTCAGAGGATCTCACCTTAAAGGACAAAACACTAGCAATCGCATCTGCTAGAAAAATGACAGGATGGATAATGAGAACCCCCAAAACCAAGGATGCCAAGCCCATGATGACATTTTTCAGGTCGCTTGTTCAATCTGGGCTGGAATATTGCTGCCCCTAACTGCCCTAACAAGGCAGGTAAAATTGCTGACCTAGAAAATGTACAAGAACCCCAGGGCCCGCTCTGCGAAAAACCACCTAAATTTTGGGAATGTTGGTTTCCCTAAACCTGTATTAGAACGCATGGGGGGAGAACCATTATTATATACATTTGGGAAAAACCCTAGAGGGATTGTCCAAACTTGCCCCAAAGGGCCTCCTCAAAACAAAGACTCGGCAGGCGATGAAACACCCCCCAAGAAAACAGGGGTGCCCAGCACGTTGAGGACAGCACAATAAGTGTCGGGGCCCCCAAGACTTTCAACTGCCTCCCAGCGAAAAGGGGGGATTACCAATAGCCCCCTGACGTTTCAAGCAGGCACGGGAAAGGCACCAAAAGTCAGTCCTGACCAGCCGGGCTGTGGTTCTACTCGGCCCGGGGCGGCCAGCGTAACAGCCTGGTTGATAAGGCTCTGATTCACCAAGGGCCCCTAATCACAGACCGGGCCGCGGTGGCGTTGACCCCAGGAACCCCCTCCGGTCTAAGTAAACCAGTCACTATACATCATCAGTTTTTTGGTCACTTTGCATCAACAGTTCCCTTTAAGGGCACTTTACATCAACAGTTTCCTTCAAGGTCACTTTGCATCCTTCCCTTCCCTGTCACTTTTCATCAAAGTTTTCCCTTTACAGGTCACTTTACATCAACAGTTTTTTCACAGGTCACTTTACATCAACAGTTTCCTTCACAGGTCACTTTACATCAAAGTTTCCTTCAAGGGCCTTTACATCAACAGTTTTCCCTTTACAGGTCACTTTACATCATCAGTTTCCTTCCAAGGGCACTTTACATCAACAGTTTCTTTCGGGGCCTTAACATCAACAGTTCCCCTTTACAGGTCCCTTTTCATCATCACTTTCCCTTTAAGTCCTTTGCATCAACAGTTCCCTTCACAGGTCAACCCCTCAACAGTTCCCTTCACAGGTCCCTTTTCATGCAGTTTTCACGGTAAATTTCATCAATTTCCTTCACAGGTCACTTTCATAAAATTTCCCTTTACAGGTCCCTTTTTATCAATAGTTCCCTTCACAGGTCCACATCCAAAATTTCCTTCACAGGTCCTTTCATCAACAGTTCCCTTAGGTCCATATCAACAGTTCCCCTTCACAGGTCATTTTTTCATCAACAGTTCCCTTCACAGGTCACTTTTCATCAACCGTTCCTTCACGGTCACTTTGCATCAACAGTTTCCTTCACAGGTCACTTTGCATCAACAGTTTCCCTCACAGGCCACTTTACATCAACAGTTTCCTTGCAGGTCACTTTATATGAACAGTTTCCTTCACGGTCACTTTGATCAACAGTTCCCCTTTACAGGGCACTTTGCATCAACAATATCCTGCACAGGTCACTTTACATCAACAGTTCCCCACAGGTCACTTTACATCAACAGTTCCTTCACAGGTCACTTTGCATCAACAGTTTCCTTCACATTTCACTTTACATCAACAGTTTCCTTCACAGGTCACTTTACATCAACAGTTCCCTTCACAGGTCACTTTGCATCAACAGTATCCTTCACATTTCACTTTACATCAACAGTTTCCTTCACAGGTCACTTTATATCAACAGTTTCCTTCACAGGTCACTTTACATCAACCGTTCCCTTCACAGATCACTTTGCATCAACAGTTTCCTTCACAGGTCACTTTGCATCAACAGTTTCCTTCACAGGTGACTTTACATCAACAGTCCCCTTCACAGGTCACTTTGCATCAACAGTTTCCTTCACAGGTCACTTTGCATCAACAGTTCCCTTCACAGGTCACTTTATATCAACAGTTTCCTTCACAGGTCACTTTGCATCAACAGTTTCCTTCACAGGTCACTTTATATCAACAATTTCCTTCACAGGTCACTTTATACCAACAATTTCCTTCACAGGTCACTTTGCATCAACAGTTCCCTTCACAGGTCACTTTGCATCAACAGTTTCCTTCACAGGGTATATACGTTTAGAGATTACTTTTATGCTTTTTTTTAAGAAGTACTTGTCTGGTAGTTAAGTTAAAGTAATGTGCACAGTAATGACCCTAGTGTGGTCGAACAATCTCAAGTATAAACCAGTTACAAGCATATTAAGCATACCGTGTCATTAGCACATTATGTCATACTTCGTTTGTCCATTTAAACTTCTCTCTTCTCTCTCTCTCTTCTTCTCTCTCTCCTCTCTCTCTCCTTCTTTCTCTCTCTCTTTCTCTTTCTCTCTCTCTCTCTCTCTCTCTCTCTCTCTCTCTCTCTCTCTCTCTCTCTCTCTCTCTCTCTCTCTCTCTCTCTCTCTCTCTCTCTCTCTTTCTCTCTCACATTTATATTTTGTACTTTAATCACTATTTTTTTTTTCTTCTGGCTTTCAATTTGCAAGAGTGGTACAGTATTATGTACCAATACTGTCAGTCCTCCAGTTTTTCTAGCAACTCTGTCTCGTCTCCATCCTGAAAGTATCCAGTGAATACAAACTTATTTACAATATGTTTATCACAGTTTAGTTATTCAGCCTATATAAGTTTCTTCCCTTTGAAAGATAACATTAGTCTCAGTGTTTTGAAGGTTACTTCTTCTATGTTAGGAGATAATATTAGCAGGAATGTGTCCATCTCGCAATTTTTTTTATCTATTTGTTATCATTTAGTTACTATGTATCTCTTCCTTTATATGCTTCTTCTAGTCAAGTCGTCGTCTGTTCTCTCTTCTATTGCTCTTAAACTTATTACAAATGGTTTGGTAAAGTTGTTCTTGTGTTCCAAATTTCACTGGTCAAGATATTTACCTGGTACAACTAAGTGCCTGCACAAAGCAACGCTTTCTCCATCCGTGCCGTGGTTCAATCCCCGGCTTTACACTTGCTGTCTCTCTTCACTTAGCAGTAAATAGGTACCTGAGTATTAGTAACCTTACACCTGCTGTTTCTATTCATCTACCAATAAGTAGGTGCCTGGACGTTAGTCACCTTACCCCTGGTATTAGTCACTTTACACCTGATGTTTCTGTTCACCTAGCAGTAAGTAGGTACCCGGGTGTGGGTCGCATCCTGGGGGACAAGATTAAAGGACCCCACTGGAAAGACAGACAGTGACTTTCTTGGGTATCAAGGGTGGCTAACCCTCCGGGTTAAAAACCCGAATAAATCTTAACCCCACATAAGTTTATGTATTATAAAATAAAAGTCTCCTTCAACGCTCTACACTCTACTCTCTACGTTCTACTCTCTACTACACGAGGGTCATTAATTAGACCTCCTTTTCACCTGTTCACCACCAGTCTAGGATACATCAGTCCCTAAAATCTAGAATACAGAGACGTCTCAGTATATTACTGAGACATACGATATTCTGTATATAACAATCTTTCCAAACGTGAAATATGTCTTCTTAAAATTGTCAAAGCTGTCAGAAATAGACATATCGTGTTGTTGTCGTTTAAAAAAGGTTTTATGGGTTCATGGAACACTTTTAACTTTGGAATACCTTTATGAACACGAAAGTTATTTTATCTCAACATTATCTTAATATATTCATCATTTTCTACGTTTACCCAACAGATAAAGATGTGTATTCTCAGCCATACTGGTAGTGAGCATTTGGACAAGAGATAGTGATGTCTTAAGTCCTATAGAGCTGGTTCTCGACATCTAGTCTAGATGCCACTAGCGTCCAGGAGTAATGGTGCTCGACAATGAAACAGCGAAAGACATCCTGGAATGCTCTTGTTCAACACTTCAGCTACATATTTAAACCACAAAATCGACGGAGAACTTGTACTCGACGCATGAACTACAGATACAGCCGCTATTGATCAAGTGCTGTTACTTAACACATGAAATATAATCCCCAGCTTTCGGCAGCAATTCGCCACATTATTTTAAACGCAAAGAGTATTTATTTATTAATGGTTACACATTTCCCGTCAATACCTGCAAAAGAAACAAGTCGAGCCATCTGGTGGTGGCACTAAGAAGTACCACCTCCCAGGCCCGGTTCTTGCTTCCCTCTCACTCCAACACCAGACCTTCAGAAGGTCTCGTCTCTGTACCTCTCGCGTCCCTGGCTCTCACTATCTTGCATCCGTGCATTATACAGGAAAAGACCGAGACTTCAGTCTATCATTATTCCAGTCTAACAAGAACAGCAGAACTACAAATTCATGTACAAAAAGCCATGGAATACTTGCGTTTAACACCTTTATTTTTGCCAAAGATTTCACAATATCCTTGACATGCTGTGATCAACACAGATACTGAAGCAACAAGTGTCATGCAGTGAAAGAGCTCGACACCTAGATTTTATACGAAACCTAGAGACATCCTGGAGTACTGGTGCTCGACTCAGGACTAGATAGCACCAAACACTCCTGGTGCTCGACTCAGGACTAGATAGCACCAAACACTACTGGTGCTTGACTCAGAAATATATAGCACCAAACACTACTGGTGCTCGACTCAGGACTAGATAGCACCAAACACTACTGGTGCTTGACTCAGGAATATATAGCACCAAACACTACTGGTGCTTGACTCAGGAATATATAGCACCAAACACTACTGGTGCTTAACTCAGAAATATATAGCACCAAACACTACTGGTGCTCGACTCAGGACTAGATAGCACCAAACACTACTGGTGCTTGACTCAGGAATATATAGCACCAAACACTACTGGTGCTTGACTCAGGAATATAGAGCACCAAACACTACTGGTGCTCGACAGAGATTGCAGCCACAAACGCCACGAAGATCATCAAGTGATAACTAGCATTAAATACTAATACGTTGATGGTAGTGTCCTGCTTAATGTAAGCAGACGACACAAGCCTGCAGAACTTGTTCCCTCAAGGGACGTTCCTAGGTACTGTTGAGAGGCTCGTGATGCAAAGAACTGAACTTGAAATCCATACATAAGCCTATACCCCAGGTGCTACATGACCCATATGGGTTTAGTACCTCCCCTAAATATGATATTGCAATGCTAGTGTTCGAAATTTTACAGAGCAGCTACAAATGCCGCAAGTCAGGGAACAGGTGCTCAATACAAGCACCACACTACAACTGTTTCTCAGTACCTACAATACACAAACAAATGCCACAAGTTATGAAGGTCTGATCCTTGATACCTGCCATATATGATACAGCTTTCAGTAACAGTTCGAAATACTACTATTTCTCAACTCCGACGAAAGATCTTTAAATGACTGCCAAATATTAGTTTTTCATTTTTTATCCACCCCCCCCCCCCCCCACCTTTCAAATTTTTCGGTTCTTTTATGTTCACAACACTTAAGGCTTAGATTTTGTAATGGTGACGTACGACGAGATTCATGAAGGTATTGGCATGTACAGCTGCCCCATTTATAAACTTTTTGAACCCATTCCATGATTCATGGAATGGGTACGATAACTTTTAAAAGTCTCATCTACTTGGTTTCAAGTAGATGAAGACTTTTCTACTGTGCTTCCGTTATTAGCTACCTGAGATTGGATGATGGTTTCCCTCGACTACGAGCAGCTATATCTCCAACTTAAGGCGGAATTAACGGAAGCTAGAAGAGAAATTCAACGTTTGAAGGGTATATGCAAGGATTATCCCCGGAACAATGTCGCCAATGATCAGACCAACGAATGGATGCTAGTCGAATCTGAAGGGACGAAGCTGAAGTTGAAGAAGATCCAGAAGACTGCTGATAAAACCAGCAACTCTTTTTCCTTGTTATCAGACGAATGTGAAGACATCCCAGCGAAGACCATCTCTACAAAGACCGTCGAGAACGTCATGCACACCGCCAGTCGAGGTAAGAACATTGTTTTAGTTGGGGACAGTCAGATTAAATTTATGGATAGGGGATTTTGTCTTAAGGATAGGAATAGGAGGCAGAGGGTGTGTTATCCTGGGGCGGGGATGAAGGATATTGTTAGCCGTCTGGACGACATCATGAAAGGTAATGGGAGCAATCCTATTATCTGTCTTAGTGCTGGAGGCAACGATGTTGGCAGACGTAGGAGTGAGGACCTGACTAGCAGGTATAGGACATAATTAGGAAGAAGGGTGGGAACCCTGTCATATGTGGTATTTTGACAAGGAGAGGAGTTGGAGATAAATGGCTGTCCAGGGCAATTGGTGTCAATTGCTGGCTGGACAAATACTGTAAGGAAAATGCAGTAACATTCATTGACAACTTGGACCTCTTCTATAGTAGAAATGACATGTATGCCAGGGATGGGGTTCACTTATCCAGGTCTGGGGTGGGGGCACTGGCAACTGCAGTGGAGGAAGCTGTTAGGGCTTTAAACTAGAAAAAGTTAGTGGTATGGGTTTTGGGGGGAAAAACAGTGAAATAGCAGTGTATTAATATTATGAGTTCTAGGAGAACTAGTAATAGACAGAATAAGGTTGATACTGGAGAGTCAGTGGCACTAGGTGACAAGGACAGTAATAGGTATAGTAGAAAAACAGAAATGAGCAGGAAGGGTAGAGTGAAAGTAGGGTCTTTAAATGTATATTACACCAATAGTCGTAGTGCTAGGAATAAGATTGACGAGTTGAGATTAGTTGCTAGTGCGGGTAATATTGATGTTTTTTTGCAATAACTGAGACGTGGTTTAATATGAAAAATTGGGACATGCCTGCTGAATGTCACATCCAGGGTTTTAAATTGTTCCAAGTAGACAGAAATATCGAGAAGGGGGGTGTTGTGGCACTCTATGTTCGTGATCATTTAAATTGTTGCATAAAAGTTGGCATAAAGTCTGAAATAATGCATACAGAGACTGTCTGGATAGAATTTTCAGAGGGGTGTGAAAAATTGATTTTAGGCGTGATATACCGTCCTCCAAACTTAGATAGGGAACAAGGGAGACTACTTTGGGAGGAAATTGTTAAGGCCACAAGGCATGATAACGGAGTAATTCTAGGGGACTTTAACTTTAGTCAAATTGATTGGAATTTCTTGACAGGGAATTTAGAATCTAACGATTTTTTAGAAGTATTTCATAATTACTTTTTTGAAGCAGTTTGTGACAGAACCTACAAGGGGAAATAACCTACTTGACTTGGTTCTTACAAACAAGGAAACCCTTGTTATTAATTTAGAAATTACAGAGGAACTCAGCACAAGCGACCACAAATCAATTACCTTTAACATTGAATGGATGTATGACAGTAGGGATAATTCAGTAATGGTCCTTGACTTTCGCTTAGCAGATTATAATGGACTTAGAGAACACTTATCATCTGTGGACTGGGGTAACGAAGAGAGCTATCAATATGACTGTTTTCTGAACACTATACAGGCTGCCCAAAGAACATTTATCCCATATAAAGAAATTAGATCAAGTAGAAATGACCCAAAATGGATGAATAAAAGGCTCAAATACCTTTTAGGGAAGAAGAAAGGAATTTATAGGCGCATAAAAAGAGGTGAGGGTCATCTTATAAATCATTATACTGACATTAAGAGGGACGTTAAAAAGGGGATAAGAAAAGCTAAACGGGATTATGAAATAAAAGTTGCTAGGGATTCAAAAACAAACCCAAAACGTTTTTTCCAGGTTTATAGAACAAAAGTTAGGGATAAGATAGGTCCCCTTAAAAATAAGTCTGGACATCTTACTGACAAGGAGAATGATATGTGCTCTATTTTTAATAATTATTTTCTCTCAGTTTTCACACAGGAAGACACTAATAATATCCTAGTAATTAATTTGTATAGTGGTCCTGAAGAAGATAAATTATGTAATATCACAGTCACTAGCGAAATGGTTATGAAACAAGTAGACCGACTGAAACAAAATAAATCGCCGGGTCCTGACGAGCTTTTTGCAATGGTTCTTAAGGAATGCAAAATGGAACTCTGTGAACCCTTAAGTAACATTTTTAATTTATCTCTTCAAACAGGTGTAGTGTCTGATATGTGGAAGATTACTAATGTAATTCCTATTTTTAAAGCAGGGGACAAGTCACTACCGTCAAATTACCGCCCAATAAGCCTGATCTCAATTGTAGGCAAATTACTAGAGTCAATTATAGCTGATATTATAAGAAACCATCTCGATAAACATAATTTGATTAACGATACTCAGCATGGATTCACGAGGGGCCGTTTCTGCCTAACTAATTTATTAACTTTCTTCAGTAAAGCTTTTGAGGCTGTTGATCACGATAAAGAATTCGATATTGTTTATTTAGACTTTAGTAAGGCTTTTGATAGAGTACCACAGCAGAGACTGTTAAGGAAAGTGGCAGCTCATGGAATTGGGGGAAAAGTGCTGTCATGGATCGAGTCATGGCTCACCAATAGGAAGCAGAGAGTGTGCTTAAATGGGGTTAAGTCCGAGTGGGGATCTGTAAAAAGTTGCGTTCCATAGGGATCAGTCTTGGGTCCGTTGTTGCTTATAATATATATCAATGACCTTGATGAGAGAATTACTAGTGATATGAGCAAATTCGCCTACGACACGAAGATAGGTAGGATAATTTATTCCAACGTAGATGTTAGGGAACTTAAGGAGGATTTAGACAAACTCAATTCGTGTCCAGAAAAGTGGCAGATGCAGTTCAATGTAGATAAATGCAAGGTTCTGAAGCTCGGGAGTGTCCATAACCCAAGCACTTGGCGTAGAACTTAGCTATACAGATTATGAGAAGGACTTGGGGGTTATGGTAAGCAGCAACCTTAAACCAAGACAGCAGTGCCTAAGCGTACGTAACAAGGCTAACAGATTACTGGGATTTATATCAAGAAGTGTAAGCAACAGAAGTTCAGAGGTTATATTACAGCTTTATACATCAATAGTAAGGCCTCAACTTGATTACGCAGCTCAGTTCTGGTCTCCATATTACAAAATGGACATTAATTCGTTAGAAAACATTCAGCGTAAAATGACTAAATTAATACATAACATTAGAAATCTTCCGTATGAAGAAAGATTGAAGACCCTAAAATTACATTCACTTGTAAGACGTAGAATGAGGGGAGACATGATCGAGGTAAACAAGTGGAAAATGGGTATTAACAAAGGGGATATAAATAAGGTCTTGAGGATATCTCTCTAAGAGAGAACCTGCAATAATGGATTCAAGTTAGATAAGTTTAGATTTAGAAAGGATATAGGAAAGTATTGGTTTGAAAATAGGGTAGTTGATGAGTGGAACAGTCTGCCTAGTAGGGTTATTGAAGATAGGACCTTAAGTAGTTTCAAATTTAGGTTGGATAAATTCATGAGTGAGAGGGGTTGAATTTGAGTGGGACTCGCACATGAGTAAATAGAATTATCAAAGCTTATTTCTTGGGTAGCATTGAAAATTGGGTTGAGCAAATATTCTGTTAGTGTGACGGATTATGAAGGACCTGCCTAGTATGGGCGAACAGGCCTGCTGCAGTGTTCCACCTTTCTAATGTTCTTATGTTTTTCTTATGTAATTCCCTCGTCAAGGTCATTGATATATATTATAAATAACAGCGGGCCTAAGACTGATCCCTGTGGAACACCACTTGTTACAATTCCCCATTCCGATTTAACCCCATTGATGCACACTCTCTGCTTCCTATTGGTGAGCCATGACTCGATCCATGACAGCACTTTACCCCCAATGCCATGAGCTGCCACTTTCTTTAACAGTCTCTGGTGCGGTATTCTATCAAAAGCCTTACTAAAGTCTAAATAAACAATATCAAATTCTTTATCGTGATCAACAGCCTCAAAAGCTTTAGTGAAGAAGGTTAATAAATTAGATAGGCAGGAACGGTCCCTCGTGAATCCATGCTGAGTATCATTAATCAAATTATGGTTATCTAGATGGCTTCTAATAATATCAGCTATAATTGACTCTAGTAATTTGCTTACAATTGACGTCAGATTTATTGGGCGGTAATTTGACGGTAGTGACTTGTCCCCTGCTTTAAAAATAGGAATAACATTAGCCATCTTCCACATATCAGACACTACACCTGTTTGAAGAGATAAATTAAAAATGTTAGATAATGGTTCACAGAGTTACATTCTGCATTCCTTAAGAACCCTTACAAAAAGCTCATCAGGGCACAGCGATTTATTTTGTTTCAGTCGGTCTAGTTGTTTCATAACCATTTCGCTAGTGACTGTGATATTACATAATTTATCTTCTTCTGGGCCTCTGTAAAAATTAATTACTGGAATATTATTAATGTCTTCCTGTGTGAAAACCGAGAGAAAATAATTATTAAAAATACAGCACATATCATTCTGCTTGTCAATAATTATTAAAAATAGAGCACATATCATTCTCCTTGTCAGAGTTATTTTTAAGGGGACCTATCTTATCCCTAACTTTTGTTCTTTAAACCTGGAAAAAACGTTTTGGGTTAGTTTTTGAATCCATAGCAACTTTAATTTCATAGTCCCGTTTAGCTTTTCTTATCCCCTTTTTAAAGTCCCTCTTAATGTCAGTATACTGATTTATAAGATGACCCTCACCTCTTTTTATGCGCCTATAAATTCCTTTCCTCTGCCCTAAAAGATATTTGAGCCTATTATTCATCCATTTTGGGTCATTTCTACTTGATCTAATTTCTTTATATGGGATAAATGTTCTTTGGGCAGCCTGTATATTGTTAAGAAAACTGTCATATTGATAGCTCTCTTCGTTACCCCAGTCCACAGTTGATAAGTGTTCCCTAAGTCCATTATAATCTGCTAAGCGAAAATCTGGAACCGTTACTGAATTATCCCTATTATCATACATCCATTTAATGCTAAGGGTAATTGACTTGTGGTCGCTTGAGTTGAGGTCCTCTGTAATTTCTAAATTATTAACAAGGGTTTCCTTGCTTGTCAGAACTAAGTCAAGTAGGTTATTTCCCCTTGTAGGTTCTGTCACAAACTGCTTCAAAAAGCAATCCTGAACTACTTCTAAAAAGTCGTTTGATTCTAAATTCCCTGTCAAGAAATTCCTATTAATCTGACTAAAGTTAAAGTCCCCTAGAATTACTACGTTATCATACCTTGTGGCCTTAACAATTTCCTCCCAAAGTAGTCTCCCTTGTTCCCTATCTAAGTTTGGAGGACGGTAAATCACGCCTAAAATCAATTTTTCACACCTCTCTGAAAATTCTATCCAGACAGACTCTGTATGTGTTATTTCAGACTTTATACCCGTTTTTATGCAACAATTTAAATGATCACGGACATAGAGTGCCACCCCACCCCCCTTCCCGATACTTCTGTCTACTTGGAACAATTTAAAACCCTGAATGTGACATTCGGCAGGTATGTCCCGATTTTTTATATTAAACCATGTCTCAGTTATTGCAAAAACATCAATATTATCAGTACTTGCAACTAATCTCAACTCGTCAATCTTATTCCTAGCACTACGACTATTGGTGTAATATACACCTAAAGACCCTCCTTTCTCTTTACCCTTCCTGCTCATTTCTGTTTTTCCACTATACCTATTACTGTCCTTGTCACCTAGTGCCACTGACTTTCCAATATCCACCTTATTCTGTCTATTACTAGTTCCCCTAGAATTTATAACATTACTACATTGGGACTTCACTGTTTCCCCCCCCCCCCAAAACCCATACCACTAACTTTTTTCTAGTTTAAAGCCCTAACAGCTATCTCCACTGCAGTTGCCAGTGCCCCCACCCCAGACATAGATAAGTGAACCCCATCCTTGGCATACATGTCATTTCTGCCATAGAAAAGGTCCCAGTTGTCAATGAATGTTACTGCATTTTCCTTACAGTATTTGTCCAGCCGGCAATTGACACCAATTGCCCAGGACAGCCATTCACATCCAACTCCCCTCCTTGGCAAAACACCAAATATGACAGGGTTCCCACCCTTCTTCCTAATTATGTCTATTGCTGACCTCTAAACTTCTGTTGCTTACACTTCTTGATATAAATCCCAGTAATCTGTTAGCCTTATTATGTACGCTTAGGCACTGCTGTCTTGGTTTAAAGTTGCTGCTTACCATAACCCCCAAGTCCTTCTTGCAATCTGTATAGCAAAGTTCTACGCCATTCAACTTATAAGTGCTTGTGTTATGGACACTCCCGAGCTTCAGAACCTTGCATTTATCTACATTGAACTGCATTTGCCACTTTTCTGACCACGAATTGAGTTTGTCTAAATCGTCCTGAAGTTCCCTGACATCTACGTTTGAATAAATTATTCTACCTATCTTCGTGTCGTCGGCGAATTTGCTCATATCACTAGTAATACCCTCATCAAGGTAATTGATATATATTATAAACAACAATGGGCCCAAGACTGATCCCTGTGGAACGCCACTTGTTACAGATCCCCACTCGGATTTAACCCCATTTAAGCACACTCTCTGCTTCCTATTGGTGAGGCATGAATCGATCCATGACAGCACCTTTCCCACAATTCCGTGAGCTGTCACTTTCCTTACCAGTCTCTGGTGCGGTACTCTATCAAAAGCCTTACTAAAGTCTAAATAAACAATATCGAATTCTTTATCGTGATCAACAGCCTCAAAAGCTTTACCGAAGAAAGTTAATAAATTAGTTAGGCAGGAACGGCCCCTCGTGAATCCATGATGAGTATCGTTAATCAAATTATGTTTATCGAGATGGTTTCTTATAATATCAGCTATAATTGAGTTTAGTAATTTGTCTACAATTGAGGTCAGGCTTATTGGGCGGTAATTTGACGGTAGTGACTTGTCCCTTGCTTTAAAAATAGGAATTACATTAGCCATCTTCCACATATCAGACACTACACCTGTTTGAAGAGATAAATTAAAAATGTTACTTAATGGTTCACAGAGTTCCATTTTGCATTCCTTAAGAACCCTTGCAAAAAGCTCATCAGGACCCGGCGATTTATTTTGTTTCAGTCGGTCTAGTTTTTTCATAACCATTTCTCTAGTGACTGTGATATTACATAATATATCTTCTTCTGGGCCTCTGTAAAAATTAATTACTGGGATATTATTAGTGTCTTCCTGTGTAAAAACTGATAGAATATAATTATTAAAAAAAGAGCACATATCATTCTAATTGTCAGTAAGATGCCCAGAGTTATTTTTTAATGGGACCTATCTTATCTCTAACTTTTGTTCTATAAACCTGGAAAAAACTTTTTAGGTTAGTTTTTCAATCCCTAACAACTTTTATTTCATAATCTCGTTTAGCTTTTCTTATCCCCTTTTTAACGTCCATCTTAATGTCAGTATAATGATTTAAAAGATGACCCTCACCTCTTTTTATGCGCTTATAAATTCCTTTCTTCTGCCTTAAAAGATATTTGAGCCTATTATTCATCCATTTTGGGTCATTTCTACTTGATCTAATTTCTTTATATGGGATAAATGTTCTTTTAGCAGCCTGTATAGTGTTCAGAAAACTGACATATTGATAGCTCTTTTCGTTACCCCAGTCCACAGATGATAAGTGTTCTCTAAGCCCATTGTAATCTGCTAAGCGAAAGTCAGGGACCATTACTAAATTATCCCTACTGTCATACATCCATTCAATGGTAAAGGTAATTGATTTGTGGTCGTTTGTGCCGAGTTCCTCTGTAATTTCTAAATTAATAACAAGGGTTTCCTTGTTTGCAAGAACCAAGTCAAGTAGGCTATTTCCCCTTGTAGGTTCTGTCACAAACTGCTTCAAAAAACAATCCTGAACTACTTCTAAAAAGTCGTTAGATTCTAAATTCCCTTTCAAGAAATTCCAATCAATTTGACTAAAGTTAAAGTCCCCTAGAATTACTACGTTATCATGCCTTGTGACCTTAACAATTTCCTCCAAAAGTAGTTTCCCTATCTAAGTTTGGAGGATGGTATATCATGCCTAAAATCAATTTTTCACACCCCTCTGAAAATTCTATCCAGACAGACTCTGTATGAATTATTTCAGACTTTATACCCACTTCTATGCAACAATTTAAATGATCATGTACATAGAGTGCCACAACACCCCTCCTTCCCAATACTTCTGTCTACTTGGAACAATTTAAAACCCTGGATGTGACATTCAGCAGGCATGTCCCGATTTTTCATATTAAACCATGTCTCAGTTATTACAAAAACATCAATATTACCCGCACTAGCAACTAATCTCAACTCGTCAATCTTATTCCTAGCACTACGACTATTGGTGTAATATACATTTAAAGACTCTCCTTTCTCTTTACCCTTCCTGCTCATTTCTGTTTTTCCACTATACCTATTACTGTCCTTGTCACCTAGAACCACTGGCTTTCCAATACCCACCTTATTCTGCCTATTACTAGTTTCCCTAGAATTTATAACATTACTACACTGGGACTTGACTGTTTTCCCCCCATAAACCATACCACTAACTTTTTCTAGTTGAAAACCCTAACAGCTCCCTCCACTGCAGTTGCCAGTGCCCCCACCCCAGACCTAGATAAGTGAACCCCATCCCTGGCATACATGTCATTTCTGCCATAGAAGAGGTCCCAGTTGTCAATGAATGTTACTGCATTTTCCTTACAGTATTTGTCCATCCAGCAATTGACACCAATTGCCCTGGACAACCATTCATTTCCAACTCCTCTCCTTGGAAAAATACCACATATGACAGGGTTCCCACCCTTCTTCCTAATTCTGTCTATTGCTGACCTATAGCTGCTAGTCAGGTCCTCACTCCTACGTCTGCCAACATCGTTGCCTCCAGCACTGAGACAGAAAATACGATTGCTCCCATTACCTCTCATGATGTCATCCAGACGGCTAACAATATCCTTCATCCCAGCCCCAGGATAACACACCCTCTGCCTCGTATTCCTATCCATAAGAAAAAATTCCCTATCCATAAACTTAATCTGACTATCCCCAAGTAAAACAATGTTCTTACCTCGACTGGAGGTGTGCATGACGTTCTCGACGGTCTTTAATAGAGATGGTCTTCGCTAGGATGTCTTCACATTCGTCTGATAACAAGGAAAAAGAACTGCTGGTTTTCACTGCAGTCTTCTGGACCTTCTTCAACTTCAGCTCTGTCCCTTCAGATTCGACTAGCATCCATTCGTTGGTCTGATCATCAACGACATTGTTTTGGTGATAATCCTTGCATATACCCTTCAAACGTTGAATCTCTCTTCTAGCTTCCGTTAATTCTGCCTTCATTTGGAGATATAGCTGCTCGTAGTCGAGGGAAACCATCATCCAATCTCAGGTAGCTAATAACGGAAGCACAAAAGAAAAGTCTTCACCGAGCAAAGATGGTTCAGTCCACAGAGAGTACACAAGACACGTCTTCGCTGAGTTAAGTCAGGTCAATGCTACTCAAGAAATAAGCTTTGATAATTTTATTTACTCATGTGCAATTCCCACTCAAATCCAACCCCTATCACTCATGAATTTATCCAACCTAAATTTAAAACTACCCAAGGTCCTTGCTTCAATAACCCTACTAGGCAGACTGTTCCACTCATCAACTACCCTATTTCCAAACCAATACTTTCCTATATCCTTTCTAAATCTAAACTTATCTAACTTGAATCCATTATTGCAGGTTCTCTCTTGGAGAGATACCCTCAAGACCGTATTTATATCCCCTTTGTTAATACCCATTTTCCACTTGTATACCTCGATCATGTCTCCCCTCATTCTACGTCTTACAAGTGAATGTAATTTAAGGGTCTTCAATCTTTCTTCGTAAGGAAGATTTCTAATGCTATGTATTAATTTAGTCATTCTACGCTGAATGTTTTCTAACGAATTTATGTCCATTCTGTAATATGGAGACCAGAACTGAGCTGCGTAATCTAGGTGAGGCCTTACTAATGATGTATAAAGCTGTAATATAACCTCTGGACTTCTGTTGCTAACACTTCTTCATATAAATCCCAGTAATCTATTTGCCTTATTATGTACGCTTAGGCACTGCTGTCTTGGTTTAAGGATGCTGCTCACCATCACACCCAAGTCCTTCTTGCAATCTGTATAACTAAGTTCAACGTTATTTAACTTATAAGTGCTTGGGTTATGGACACTCCCGAGCTTCAGAACCTTGCATTTATCTACATTGAACTGCATCTGCCACTTTTCTCACCACGAATTAAGTTTGTCTAAATCTTCCTGAAGTTCTATGACATCTATGTTTGAATCAATTATTCTACCTATCTTCGTGTCGTCGGCGAATTTGCTCATATCACTAGTAATTCCCTCGTCAAGGTCATTGATATATATTATAAATAAAACCGGGCCTAAGACTGATCCCTGTGGAACACCACTTGTTACAAGTTCCCATTCGGATTTAACCCCATTTATGCACACTCTCTGCTTCCTATTGGTGAGCCATGACTCGATCCATGACAGCACATTTCCACCAATGTCATGAGCTGCCACTTTCTTTAACAGTCTCTGGTGCGGTACTCTATCAAAAGCCTTACTAAAGTCCTAATAAACAATATCGAATTCTTTATCGTGATCAACAGCCTCAAGAGCTTTAGTGAAGAAGGTTAATAAATTAGATAGGCAGGAACGGCCCCTCGTGAATCCATGCTGAGTATCATTAATCAAATTATGGTTATCTAGATGGCTTCTAATAATATCAGCTATAATTGACTCTAGTAATTTGCCTACAATTGACGTCAGGCTTATTGGGTGGTAATTTGATGGTAGTGACTTGTCCCCTGCTTTAAAAATAGGAATTACATTAGCCATCTTCCACATATCAGACACTACACCTGTTTGAAGAGATAAATTAAAAATGTTAGATAATGGTTCACAGAGTTCCATTCTGCATTCCTTAAGAACCCTTGCAAAAAGCTCATCAGGACACAGCGATTTATTTTGTTTCAGTCGGTCTAGTTGTTTCATAACCATTTCGCTAGTGACTGTGATATTACATAATTTATCTTCTTCTGGGCCTCTGTAAAAAATAATTACTGGGATATTATTAGTGTCTTCCTGTGTGAAAACCGAGAGAAAATAATTATTAAAAATAGAGCACATATCATTCTCCTTGTCAGTAAGATGCCCACAGTTATTTTTAAGGGGACCTATCTTATCCCTAACTTTTGTTCTTTAAACCTGGAAAAAACTTTTTGGGTTAGTTTTTGAATCCATAGCAACTTTAATTTCATAGTCCCGTTTAGCTTTTCTTATCCCCTTTTTAAAGTCCCTCTTTATGTCAGTATACTGATTCATAGGATGACCCTCACCTCTTTTTATGCGCCTATAAATTTCTTTCTTCTGCCCTAAAAGATATTTGAGCCTATTATTCATCCATTTTGGGTCATTTCTACTTGATCTAATTTCTTTATACGGGATAAATGTTCTTTGGTCAGCCTGTATAGTGTTAAGAAAACTGTCATATTGATAGCTCTCTTCGCTACCCCAGTCCACAGTTGATAAGTGTTCCCTAAGTCCATTATAATCTGCTAAGCGAAAATCTGGAACCGTTACTGAATTATCCCTATTATCATACATCCATTTAATGCTAAGGGTAATTGACTTGTGGTCGCTTGAGCCGAGTTCCTCTGTAATTTCTAAATTATTAACAAGGGTATCCTTGCTTGCCAGAACTAAGTCAAGTAGGTTATTTCCCCTTGTAGGTTCTGTCACAAACTGCTTCAAAAAACAATCCTGAACTACTTCTAAAAAGTCGTTTGATTCTAAATTCCCTGTCAATAAATTCCTATTAATCTGACTAAAGTTAAAGTCCCCTAGAATTACTACGTTATCATGCCTTGTGGCCTTAACAATTTCCTCCCAAAGTAGTCTCCCTTGTTCCCTATCTAAGTTTGGAGGACGGTAAATCACGCCTAAAATCAATTTTTCACACCCCTTTGAAAATTCTATCCAGACAGACTCTGTATGTGTTATTTCAGACTTTATACCCGTTTTTATGCAACAATTTAAATGATCACGGACATAGAGTGCCACCCCACCCCCCTTCCCGATACTTCTGTCTACTTGGAACAATTTAAAACCCTGAATGTGACATTCGGCAGGCATGTCCCGATTTTTTATATTAAACCATGTCTCAGTTATTGCAAAAACATCAATATTACCAGTACTTGCAACTAATCTCAACTCGTCAATCTTATTCCTAGCACTACGACTATTGGTGTAATATACACTTAAAGACCCTCCTTTCTCTTTACCCTTCCTGCTCATTTCTGTTTTTCCACTATACCTATTACTGTCCTTGTCACCTAGTGCCACTGACTTTCCAATATCCACCTTATTCTGTCTATTACTAGTTCCCCTAGAATTTATAACATTACTACATTGGGACTTCACTGTTTCCCCCCCCCCAAAACCCATACCACTAACTTTTTCTAGTTTAAAGCCCTAACAGCTATCTCCACTGCAGTTGCCAGTGCCCCCACCCCATACCTAGATAAGTGAACCCCATCCCTGGCATACATGTCATTTCTGCCATAGAAAAGGTCCCAGTTGTCAATGAATATTAATGCATTTTCCTTACAGTATTTGTCCAGCCTACAATTGACACCAATTGCCTAGGACAACCATTCACATCCAACTCCCCTCCTTGGCAAAACACCACATATGACAGGGTTCCCACCCTTCTTCCTAATTATGTCTATTGCTGACCTCTGAACTTCTGTTGCTTACACTTCTTGATATAAATCCCAGTAATCTGTTAGCCTTATTACGTAAGCTTAGGCACTGCTGTCTCTGTTTAAGGTTGCTGCTTACCATAACCCCAAAGTCCTTCTCGCAATCTGTATAGCTAAGTTCTACGCCATTCAACTTATAAGTGCTTGGGTTATGGACACTCCTGAGCTTCAGAATCTTGCATTTATCTACATTGAACTGCATTTGCCACTTTTCTGACCACGAATTGAGTTTGTCTAAATCGTCCTGAAGTTCCCTGACATCTACGTTTGAATAAATTATCCTACCTATCTTCGTGTCGTCGGCGAATTTGCTCATATCACTAGTAATTCCCTCGTCAAGGTCATTGATATATATTATAAATAACAACGGGCCTAAGACTGATCCCTGTGGAACACCACTTGTTACAAGTCCTCATTCGGATTTAACCTCATTTATGCACACTCTCTGCTTCCTATTGGTGTGCCATGACTCGATCCATGACAGCACATTTCCCCCAATGTCATGAGCTGCCACTTTCTTTAACAGTCTCTGGTGCGGTACTCTATCAAAAGCCTTACTAAATTCCTAATAAACAATATCGAATTCTTTATCGTGATCAACAGCCTCAAAAGCTTTACTGAAGAAGGTTAATAAATTAGATAGGCAGGAACGGCCCCTCATGAATCCATGCTGAGTATCGTTAATCAAATTATGGTTATCTAGATGACTTCTAATAATATGAGCTAAAATTGACTCTAGTAATATGCCTACAATTGAGGTCAGGCTTATTGGGCGGTAATTTGACGGTAGTGACTTGTCCCCTGCTTTAAAAATAGGAATTACATTAGCCATCTTCCACATATCAGACACTACACCTGTTTGAAGAGATAAATTAAAAATGTTAGATAATGGTTCACAGATTTCCATTTTGCATTCCTTAAGAACCCTTGGAAAAAGCTCATCAGGACCCGGCGATTTATTTTGTTTCAGTCGGTCTAGTTGTTTCGTAACCATTTCGCTAGTGACTGTATAATGATGTGATATTTGGCATTTCTTGGAGGCGTGGTTGAAATGATAAGGCTTCGGAGGCTTCTTACTTTATTTGTAATAAAGGTGCGGGTAACAGGCTGCGTGTCTGTGGCCATGGCCCAGGGCCATGCCCCTTGCGAGAGGGAGAGGAGTAGGCCTATTGACTGAGTGAAGTCTGGGCGCCAAGTGAGAGTGGGCCAGGGCGGGTCTGGTAGACGTGGGTACGCCTACCAGGCTTGCCCTCTGGCGGAATACTATGGAAACTAGCATGGCACGAAATATGAACTCAGCTGGCAGACAGCATGGCTGTCTATGCAGACAGTCAGGCTGTCTACTTCGCTCGGTCACGCACCCATGGTCATCCCGACCATGAATGACATTAAAAAAACTAGGGTCTCTCTTTCGCAAGAACAGGTCACAGAACACGAAAGAAAAATACATATATACATAAACATATGGACATAGAAAAAAAAACTTCCTCCAGAGAAGGAAGAAAAAAACGGTGTGCTTCATGGTCTAAGGCAGTGAGCGTCGATGCAGCACTTCACGCCTTCCTGCGTCTGGATACATACTGCAACACGGGAGACAGCTTCGGCTGAGCTGTGACGTAACAGGGTATGGTCTCCTCTGGGATGTGAAGCAGACATCGTAGTAGTCGCTGCAGGGGTTCACTCAACCTGGGGCACAACTGCTGGTGCCCTCGAGTGAGGCGTCGTCAGTAGTCGCAACAGGACAGGACTGGCAAGCGACTCAGGAGGACATTCCTCGACTGGTACTGTCGCTGGAGCTGTCGCTGCTGGCGAGTGTGGAGTGAGTCGTGACAGGGACGACTCGGCGAAACATCTGGAGGTCGTAACAGCATACACCATACTGCAGTGAGTGGGCTAGCAGTCAAAGTGACATCATCTATGTGTAGGCTGCTCACTGAAGCTGTGACACGAGGCTGACAGTCGCCTGCCAACAGGCTTAACTGCGGCTTGGCGAGTGACATCTTTCGACAGTAGAAGTTACAGCAGAGGGCAGTGTAAGCGTCCCCAGACTGGTCATCTGCAATAACTGGACTGACGGTTTTGGAGGTGTAGTGGAACGGTCTCGATGGGAGAATCGTCGCGGGTACGATTCAGCAAAGGCATCTACGAGCGGCGAACAATAAGAGCTTTCTGTACAGGGCGCTCGAACGCTCGTAACTGACGCCTGGACTGACAAATGTCAGCTGTCAAGCGCGCGGGGCGCTGGTCACTCACTGGGTGACAAAGTAACACACAGGTGCTACATAGGACACACGAGAAACTGCACACATACTACACATGTGGTACAACATAGCTTACAGACGCTTTTCTGTATAAAAATCGTCACTAAGTAATACACGAACATGTGAGAACACTGACTGAGAGAAATTAATTAATGAACACCCGACTTATGTCTTCTCTCAAACTTCTCGACAAATAATGAAAATAAAATGCACACGGTGAAACTACAGCACTCGGGACATCATATGGGTGATGTCAGGCGTGACATCGCGAGTGATGTCAGCAGACGTCGCGAGGAACGTCAGGCAACATCGTGGGTGACGTCGCGAGGTGACGTTCTGGAGTGACATGATGATGGATGTCATGGGGTGACATCGCGAAGTGACATCAGTGGAGTGACGTCGTGGAGTCGGCAGCATCGTGACGTCAGCAGCATGGTGGTGACGTCATGGGTTGATGTGGGCGCAGATCACAGCGTGCTTGGGATCTGGCTTACCCACATGGCGTGCTGATCACGTGGCTTGGTCACACGTGGCTTCGAGTGGCCTCGGACACTCTGATACACAGTTCTGGAGAGAATTCACAAGGAAATTCACAGAAAACAGCATAGAGGGAGTGGGCAGTGTGTGGTGTATGGTGTGTGGCGGCGTACAATAGGGCGAGCGTGAGTGTCTGGGTGAGAGGCAAGGAGCCCGGCCGCTTCCTACTCCCACCCTACCCATACACGAGGGAGACACCCACACTAGACGCTGAAATCACCACTAACTCACCTCTGAAGTGCTGAAATAGCAGTGCTGAGCTGAACAACAACAGCAGAACATGCTGGCAAGGCTGAGCACGTGACTGAGAAACAGCATGGGACGCTGTGGCGTGAAGTCAGTGACGCCATTTCTCGGAGAATTAGACAAATTTCGGCCTGAATCCTGCATGTACCTGTGTCTGGATGCTGAGATTTGCAGACACGACATCAGGATAACTCGTTGAGAGACGGATGCTTCTTGTGTAGGCTGATGAATTGAAAGACAAACTGCAGTCCTCTTCCTCCCCTCAACACATCAGCTGCGAGGCACGCCGGCACCATTTATAACGATGTGTTATTTGGCATTTCTTGGAGGCGTGGTTGAAATGATAAGGCTTCGGAGGCTTCTTACTTTATTTGTAATAAAGGTGCGGGTAACAGGCTGCATGTCTGTGGCCATGGCTCAGGGCCATGCTCCTTGCGAGAGGGAGAGGAGTAGGCCTATTGACTGAGTGAAGTCTGGGCGCCAAGTGAGAGTGGGCCAGGGCGGGTCTGGTAGACGTGGGTACGCCTACCAGGCTTGCCCTCTGGCGGAATACTATGGAAACTAGCATGGCACGAAATATGAACTCAGCTGGCAGACAGCATATCTGTCTATGCAGACAGTCAGGCTGTCTACAACTGTGATATTACATAATTTATCTTCTTCTGGGCCTCTGTAAAATTTAATTACTGGGATATTATTAGTGTCTTCCTGTGTGAAAACCGAGAGAAAATAATTATTATAAATAGAGCACATATCATTCTCCTTGTCAGTAAGATGCCCAGAGTTATTTTTAAGGGGACCTATCTTATCCCTAACTTTTGTTCTATAAACCTTGAAAAACTTTTTGGGTTAGTTTTTGAATCCCTAGTTACTTTAATTTCATAAAAAACATAAGAACATAAGAAACGAGGAACACTGCATCAGGCCTGTTGGCCAATACTAGGCAAGTCCTTCACAATCCGTCCCACTAACAGATTTTTTCTCAACCCAATTTTCAATGCTACCCAAGAAATAAGCTTTGATAATTCTATTTACTCATGTGCGAGTCCTACTCAAATCCAACCCCTCTCACTCATGAATTTATCCAATCTAAATTTGAAACTACCGAATGTCCTAGCTTCAATAACAGACTGTTCCACTCATCAACTACCCTATTTCCAAACTAATACTTTCCTATATCCTTTCTAAATCTAAACTTATCTAACTTGAATCCATTATTGCAGGTTCTCTCTTGGAGAGATATCCTCAAGACATTATATATATCCCCTTTGTTAATACCCATTTTCCACTTGTATACCTCGATCATGTCTCCCCTCATTCTACGTCTTACAAGTGAATGTAATTTTAGGGTCTTCAATCTTTCTTCATAAGTAAGATTTCTAATCCTATGTATTAATTTAGTCATTCTACGCTGAATGTTTTCTAACGAATTAATGTCCATTCTGTAATATGGAGACCAGAACTGAGCTGCATAATCTAGGTGAGGCTTTACTAATGATGTATAAAGCTGTAATATAACCTCTGAACTTCTGTTGCTTACACTTCTTGATATAAATCCCAGTAATCTGTTAGCCTTATTACATACGCTTAGGCACTGCTGTCTTGGTTTAAGCTTTGATGTGGGAGGGGTGGGAGGGGAGGTGAGACGGGCGGTCTTGTACCTAGTGGCAGACTACTTATATGTGTCATGGGGTATGAGGGGGGTGTCGGGGGAGTGTAGAGTCAAGGCTTTGGCTGCTGTGTTTTATAGGACAAAATGTAGAAATATGGATCTTTGTGGTCGGAGGTGGGATTCAGCTTTTTATGTGGGTTATAGGGAGTTGGCGGTGGGTAGTTTACTAGAGCTGTGAGGGAGGGTTTAAAAGGCGATACATGGACACAGAGCGTATATATATACTCTCAAAGTGAGGTGTAATACTAGTGGTGGTAGAAGTAGTAGTGATATAAGTAGTAGTAGTAGTAATACAATAAGGTAGAACAATCAAATTGCACATGAGTAAAAGGTGATAAAACAAATACTTGGGTAGTATAACAATAGGTTAGACAAACTTCTACCACTACTTCTACCACCACTAGTATTACACCTCACTTGGAGAGTATATATATACCCTCTGTGTCCATGTATCGCTTGTAACGGCTTGAAAAAAGCTCCTGGAGAGCGAAACGTTGCCACAATAAAATGTCACATTAGTTGCATTTGTGTCCTTTTACTTAACATATTGTCGGTAATTCTACCAATATTATTACAGGGTTTAAAAGGACTGGCCAGCGACAGGGAGGGGGGTATACATGGTGGGGAAAGGAGTATGAATGAAGGGGAGGGGTGGGTGGGTGACGGTGGACTCAGCGGGCATATGACACATGACTGGAATGTGCGATGTGTGTGGTAAGACTGGAGACGGGGTGGGAGGGAACCCCTATGGAGCAAAGGTGTCAGGGGTAACCATAGTGGTTTTTCTTCATAACCTACTGGACTGGTGATGTATAGTTATAGGTGTAGAAAGTTCCCTTTAAGCTGTGTTTATATAGGGTTCTTATTTTTTCACACACTTGGGCATGAACGTTTTCCAACATGTTGTATGTAACTTAAGATTTCCTGAGATGGGTTTCTCATTTTCCATTTTGTGCCTTACTGTTGTGGAAGGCAGTTTTGGGTAGATTTTGTGTTGTAAACTGTCTACCTTTGTTAATTGTGTTTGTGTAAATATTAATTTGCTTATTGTGCAGGCTGATCTATCCTTATATACCTAATCTACTTTTTCGGAATGACATCATTCCTTTTCCTGTGTTTTTGTATTGTATAAAAAAGTTTTCTGTTTTGGAGATGAGTCATATGTTCTGTGCTATTACGTTATTATACACTGGTGAATAGGTATGTTTTTGCTTACTGTGTAACTTAATTATTGATGTTAATGATCAACAGTGTGTGGAGATTTGTAGGGGATGACGCTGTTAGTTTAATTATTATATTGTTATGATTGATGTGTTTATATTGTCTTCTAATTTTGTAATGTAATAAAGTTTCATTGGGTCGTTGTCTGTACTTTACAGACGTGTGAATAATAAGCCCTTGGGTGATGACTATATTTAGTATATTTTGTTATACTGTCATTTACGTCATTTAGTGGCTGTTTGTGATTTATGTCCTTCGGGGTTATGTACATACGGTTATTATTTTTTCCTGTCTATGGATGGTAAGCATTGGGTGATAAGTTTTTCTGGTTTTATGCATTGTATTTATGCTTTGTATGTTTTCTTAAGTAGGGAAAATTTTGTTAACCACTGTTGTTGCTTTGCCAAGCACAGTTAGTGCTTGTATTTTAAGTTACCACTCTGTTTTCTGTCTCCGTATTGTCATGTGTTTTGTAATTGTTTTCTCAATAAAATATAAAAAAAAGACTGTTAGGTGCAGTCTTGCCCCTTTATAAGCCTTCTTGTCATGTTTCCTTTTATAGTTCCTTGATAATGTGAGTAGTCACGAAAGAGCTTGGAATTCCTTTATTTTTTCATAGTGGTTGTCTTGCATATTTTGATATCACCTATATATATATATATATATATATATATGTGTGTGTGTGTGTGTGTGTGTGTGTGTGTGTGTGTGTGTGTGTGTGTGTGTGTGTGTGTGTGTGTGTGTGTGTGTGTGTACTCACCTAATTGTACTCACCTAATTGTGGTTGCAGGGGTCGAGACTCAGCTCCTGGCCCCGCCTCTTCGCTGTCTGCTACTGGGTCTCTGCTCTCCCTGCTCCATGAGCTTTATCATACCTTGTCTTAAAACTATGTATGGTTCCTGCCTCCACTATATCTTTCTCTAGACTATTCCACTTCCTGACTACTCTGTGGCTGAAGAAATGCTTCCTAACATCCCTTTGACTCATCTGAGTCTTCAGCTTCCAGTTGTGTCCCCTTGTTTCTGTGTTCCCTCTCTGGAACATCCTGTCACTGTCTACCTTGTCAATTCCCCGCAGTATTTTGTATGTCGTTATCATGTCTCCTCTGACCCTTATTTCCTCCAGTGTTGTTAGTCTTATTTCCCTCAACCTTTCTTCATAAGACAGACCCCTGAGTTGTGGAACTAACCTTGTCGCAAACCTTTGCACTTTCTCTAGTTTCTTTACGTGCCTGACCAGGTGTGGGTTCCAGACTGGTGCTGCATATGCTAGTATGGGCCTGACGTACACGGTATACAGTGTCTTGAACGATTCCTTGTTAAGGTAACGGAACACTAATCTTATCTGAGCTGTTCAGGGTGAATACAAGGTCCAGTCTTGCTGGTTCATCTTCTCCTCTCTCTCTGGTCGTTTCCATGACATGTTGGTTCATCAGGTTTTCCAGTACCACGTCCATCATCTTGGCTCTCCAAGTTTCTGGACCCCCACGTGGTTCATGGTTCTCCCAGTCGATCTCCCTGTGGTTGAAATCTCCCATGACCAGTAGCTTCGCTCTGCTCATGTGTGCTTTTCTTGCCACCTCCGCCAGGGTGTCCACCATCGCTCTGTTGTTCTCATCGTATTCTTCTCCTGGCCTCCTGCAGTTCTGTGGTGGGTTATACATCACTGCAATGACTATCTTATGCTCCCCAGACTGGATGGTACCAACTATGAAGTCCTGTTCTCTACCCACCCTCCTCCCCCCCTGCTCCTCCTATCTTTCCTCAGGATCTGATATCCCTGTGGGAAGATTGCATCTGTTACTGTCTCATTTAGTTTAGTTTCAGTGACCGCTATGATGTCTGGGGATGCCTCATCTATTCTGTCATTCCACTCTTCATACTTATTCGTAATTCCATCCGTGTTTGTGTACCAAACCTTCAACCTTGTTTCCAATACTGTGGCCCTGGGGAGATCTTGGTGGGTTGGGGTTGTGGGCAGGGTGCCCGCAGGGGGTTGCAACATGGGTGGGGGGGATTGTATGGTTGGGGTATGGGCTAGTGGGTTGCAGTTTGGGGTGGGAGTGGGGGGTAACTGTGACGGTGGGTTTTCGTTTGCTAAGGTGGGGACAGGGGGCCTGATAAGTGGGTGTGGTGCTAGAGTGTATGGTTGTCGTGGGTTGTTTGTGATTTGAGGCCCGCTGAGGGTACTTCCAGTGTGTGTGTTTGTCCTGCTTGGTCTTGGTGTCCTCCGTATCTCGCTGTCTCTCCTTCCTCCTCTCTTCTCCTTCATATCTTCTCCCTCCGGTTCTCCCTTTCTTCCTGCGTTCTGTCCCGATCTAGGTATACATTCCGGTACCCCTGGTTCGTCCTCAGCCGAGCTTTCTCTTGCAGGATCATGGTGTGGTCTGATTCTGCCTTGAATAT
>WNWK01026674.1:0-27120 GCA_009830355.1 Cherax destructor | reverse complement strand
ACAAGAATTCGCTTACCTCTATTTGCAGGGGAAGTAGTACCTTTACCTTCACTGGCCACTGGAGTACACTCATCCTGATTTAACCCTTCACACTAATTCCCAAAGCAGCTCAGGGACTGTTTGTGGAATGTATACACATGTATACACACATAATGTATACACACGTACACACACGTAATGTATATACACATGTATACATACGTAATGTATACGTACGTAACGTATACATGCATTCACTTCATAGAGATCAGACCAGTGCAAAAGCCAAGATACTGGCATTAGGCCTTTCGCGTTGTCGCCAGCACTTCCTCAGGAGCTGCTGCAGGGTAGAAATGTATGTGTGTTAGTTACCATTTTGTCCTAGGCACATGTCGAGTAGACACTAGGCCTGTTGTATATATGTGTGTGTGTGTGTAACGAAACACTTCGAAATGTTTCGGCCCCACCGATAATTGAACCCAGGCCCTCCGTGCATGAAGCAAGAGCGCTAGCCACCATGACATCGGGGCGTGTGTGTGTGATGTACGTGTAGTGTTTGTGTAGTGTTTGTGTGGTGTTTGTATAGTGCTTGTGTGGTATTTGTGTAGTGTTTGTGTAGTGTTTGTGTGGTGTTTGTGTAGTGTTTGTGTGGTGTTTGTGTGGTGTTTGTGTAGTGTTTATGTGGTGTTTGTGTAGTGTTTGTGTAGTGTTTGTGTATTGTTTGTGTAGTGTTTGTGTGGTGTTTGTGTAGTGTTTGTGTGGTGTTTGTGTAGTGTTTGTGTTATGTTTGTGTAGGGTTTGTGTAGAGTTTGTGTGGTGTTTGTGTTGTGTTTGTGTTGTGTTTGTGTGGTGTTTGTGTAGTGTTTGTGTAGTTTGTGTAGTGTTTGTGTGGTGTTTGTGTGGTGTTTGTGTAGTGTTTGTGTGGTGTTTGTGTAGTGTTTGTGTGGTGTTTGTGTAGTGTTTGTGTGGTGTTTGTGTAGTGTTTGTGTAGCGTTTGTGTGGTGTTTGTGTGGTGTTTGTGTAGTGTTTGTGTGGTGTTTGTGTAGTGTTTGTGTAGTGTTTGTGTAGTGTTTGTGTGGTGTTTGTGTAGTGTTTGTGTGGTGTTTGTGTAGTGTTTGTGTGGTGTTTGTGTAGTGTTTGTGTGGTGTTTGTGTAGTGTTTGTGTGGTGTTTGTGTAGTGTTTGTGTAGCGTTTGTGTGGTGTTTGTGTGGTGTTTGTGTAGTGTTTGTAGCGTATGTGTGGTGTTTGTGTAGTGTTTGTGTGGTGTTTGTGTAGTGTTTGTGTGGTGTTTGTGTAGTGTTTGTGTGGTGTTTGTGTAGTGTTTGTAGCGTTTGTGTGGTGTTTGTGTAGTGTTTGTGTGGTGTTTGTGTAGTGTTTGTGTGGTGTTTGTGTGGTGTTTGTGTGGTGTTTGTGTAGTGTTTGTGTAGTGTTTGTGTAGTGTTTGTGTAGTGTTTGTGTGGTGTTTGTGTGGTGTTTGTGTAGTGTTTGTGTGGTGTTTGTGTGGTGTTTGTGTAGTGTTTGTGTGGTGTTTGTGTAGTGTTTGTGTAGTGTTTGTGTAGTGTTTGTGTGGTGTTTGTGTGGTGTTTGTGTAATGTTTGTGTAGTGTTTGTGTAGTGTTTGTGTAGTGTTTGTGTGGTGTTTGTGTAGTGTTTGTGTAGTGTTTGTGTAGTGTTTGTGTAGTGTTTGTGTGGTGTTTGTGTAGTGTTTGTGTAGTGTTTGTGTAGTGTTTGTGTGGTGTTTGCGTGGTGTTTGTGTAGTGTTTGTGTAGTGTTTGTGTGGTGTTTGCGTGGTGTTTGTGTAGTGTTTGTGTAGTGTTTGTGTGGTGTTTGTGTAGTGTTTGTGTAGTGTTTGTGTAGTGTTTGTGTGGTGTTTGTGTAGTGTTTGTGTGGTGTTTGTGTAGTGTTTGTGTAGTGTTTGTGTAGTGTTTGTGTGGTGTTTGTGTGGTGTTTGTGTAGTGTTTGTGTAGTGTTTGTGTAGTGTTTGTGTGGTGTTTGTGTAATGTTTGTGTAGTGTTTGTGTAGTGTTTGTGTAGTGTTTGTGTGGTGTTTGTGTAGTGTTTGTGTAGTGTTTGTGTAGTGTTTGTGTGGTGTTTGTGTAGTGTTTGTGTAGTGTTTGTGTAGTGTTTGTGTGGTGTTTGCGTGGTGTTTGTGTAGTGTTTGTGTAGTGTTTGTCATCCTTGAAGGAAAAACAAGACAGACAAGCAATTTGGCAATTATGTCTTCCCAGATTTTAAGGATTACTGAGGAGTGCTTAGTTTGTTGTGGTGTTTTGTCTAAGCAAGAGACAGCGAGGAAAAGACAAGAGGACAAGATCCCAGTCACGAGGACAATCTCAAGAGGACAAGATCCCAGTCACGAGGACAATCTCAAGAGGACAAGATACCAGTCACGAGGACAATCTCAAGAGGACAAGATCCCAGTCACGAGGACAATCTCAAGAGGACAAGATCCCAGTCACGAGGACAATCTCAAGAGGACAAGATCCCAGTCACGAGGACAATCTCAAGAGGACAAGATACCAGTCACGAGGACAATCTCAAGAGGACAAGATCCCAGTCACTAGGACAATCTCAAGAGGACAAGATCCCAGTCACGAGGACAATCTCAAGAGGACAAGATCCCAGTCACGAGGACAATCTCAAGAGGACAAGATACCAGTCACGAGGACAATCTCAAGAGGACAAGATCCCAGTCACTAGGACAATCTCAAGAGGACAAGATCCCAGTCACGAGGACAATCTCAAGAGGACAAGATCCCAGTCACGAGGACAATCTCAAGAGGACAAGATCCCAGTCACGAGGACAATCTCAAGAGGACAAGATCCCAGTCACGAGGACAATCTCAAGAGGACAAGATCCCAGTCACGAGGACAATCTCAAGAGGACAAGATCCCAGTCACGAGGACAATCTCAAGAGGACAAGATCCCAGTCACGAGGACAATCTCAAGAGGACAAGATCCCAGTCACGAGGACAATCTCAAGAGGACAGACATTGCTCCAACACTTCTCAAACCATTAAGCTTCAAGAGGCTGGCGCACTATGACTCGAACCCTGCAACCACAAATAGGTGAGTAAATAGGTGAGTACACACACCTGTACACCTGCGACAAACATCTGACTCATGCTTATTTCCAGGAGAAATGTACACGTGTACACACACACACACATGTACTGCGAACAGGTATTACACATACATACATGTGTGTGTGTGTGTGTGTACTCACCTATTTGTACTCACCTATTTGTGGTTGCAGGGGTCGAGCCATAGCTCCTAGCCCCGCCTCTTCACTGATTGCTACTAGGTCCTCTCTCTCCCTGCTCCATAAGCTTTATCAAACCTCGTCTTAAAACTATGTATGGTTTCTGCCTCCACTACGTCACTTTCTAGGCTATTCCACTTCCTGACAACTCTATGACTGAAGAAATACTTCCTAACATCCCTTTGACTCATAGGAGTCTTCAACTTCCAATTGTGACCCCTTGTTTCTGTGTCCCCTCTCTGGAACATCTTGTCTCTGTCCACCTTATCTATTCCTCACAGTATTTTATATGTCGTTATCATGTCTCCTCTAACCCTCCTGTCCTCTAGTGTCGTCAGGCCGATTTCCCTTAACCTTTCTTCGTAGGACAATCCCCTTAGCTCTGGGACTAGTCTTGTTGCAAACCTTTGCACTTTCTCTCATTTCTTGACGTGCTTGACCAGGTGTGGGTTCCAAACTGGTGCTGCATACTCCAGTATGGGCCTGACGTATATGGTGTACAGAGTCTTGAACGATTCCTTAGTGAGGTATTGGAACGCTATTCTTAGGTTTGCCAGCCGCCCGTATGCTGCAGCAGTTATCTGATTGATGTGTGCCTCAGGAGATGTGCTCGGTATTATACTCACCCCAAGATCTTTTTCCTTGAGTGAGGTTTGCAGTCTTTGGCCACCTAGACTATACTCTGTCTGCGGTCTTCTTTGCCCTTCCCCGATCTTCATGACTTTACATTTGGCAGGGTTAAATTCAAGGAGCCAGTTACTGGACCCGGCTTGTAGCCTGTCCAGGTCTCTTTGTAGTCCTGCCTGATCCTCGACTGATTTAATTCTTCTCATTAACTTCACATCATCTACAAACAGGGACACTTCTGAGTCTATCCCTTCCGTTATGTCATTCACATATACCAAAAACAGTACAGGTCCTAGGACTGACGCTTGTGGAACCCCACTCGTCACAGGTGCCCACTCTGACACCTCGTCACGTACCATGACTCGTTGTTGCCTCCCAGTCAGATATACTCTGATCCATTGCAGTGCCTTTCCTGTTACGTGTGCCTGATCCTCTAGCTTTTGCATTAACCTCTTGTGAGGAACTGTGTCGAACGCCTTCTTGCATACAACACAAAGCACTTTGCTACAATCACTGTCGTACCTTGTAGAACACTCCAGTGCTTCGTAGAACACTAGTGTATATCGTAGAACACTAGAGGACATCGTTGAACACTAAAGTCCCTCCTCGACCATTAGAGTACCTCGTATAGCACTAGAGTACCTCCTTGAGCACTAGAGTACCTCGTATAGTACTAGAGTACCTCGTATAGCACTAGAGTCCCTCCTTGACCACTAGAGTATCTCGTATAGCACTAGAGTACCTCCTGGACAGCTAGAGTACCTCCTCGACCACTAGAGTACCTCGTATAGCACTAGAGCACCTCCTCGACCACAAGAGTACCTCGTATAACACTAGAGTACCTCCTCGACCACTAGAGTACCTCCTCAACCACAAGAGTACCTCGTATAGCACTAGAGTCCCTCCTCGACCACTAGAGTACCTCGTATAACACTAGAGTACCTCCTCGACCACTAGAGTACCTCCTCAACCACAAGAGTACCTCGTATAGCACTAGAGCACCTCCTCGACCACTAGACTACCTCGTAGAGCACTACAATACATCTAGAGCACTAGAGTACATCGTAGAGCACTTGGTGATGCAGTTAGAGTCCAGGGGTGAGAGGGTGTGTAGAGGTGGTTGTCCTCTGGTGAAAGTTACACTCAGACCTTCATTTACACCATTTATCCCCCTCTCTCTCATTCCCCCATTTATTACCCCTCTCTTATTCCCCCATTTATCTCCCTCTCTCTCATTCCCCCATTTATTCCACCTCTCTAATTCCCCCATTTATTCCCCCTCTCTCTTTACCCCAGTGAAAAGCAGAGGTGCCATGAGTACACTGAGACAACACAATAAGTGTCAGGGGCCCAAGACTGTTCAATTGCCTCCCAGCATACATAAGGAGGATTACCAATAGACCCTTCGTTGTCTTCAAGACTCTTAGCTGTCTTCAAGACCCCTGGCTGTCTTCAAGACCCCTAGCTGTCTTCAAGACCCCTGGCTGTCTTCAAGACCCTTGGCTGTCTTCAAGACCCCTGGCTGTCTTCAAGACCCCTTTCTGTCTTCAAGACCCCTGGCTGTCTTCAAGACCCCTGACTGTCTTCAAGACCCCTAGCTGTCTTCAAGACCCCTGGCTGTCTTCAAGACCCCTAGCTGTCTTCAAGACCCCTGACTGTCTTCAAGACCCCCTGGCTGTCTTCAAGACCCCTGGCTGTCTTCAAGACCCCTAGCTGTCTTCAAGACCCCTAGCTGTCTTCAAGACCCCTCGCTGTCTTCAAGACCCCCAGCTGTCTTCAAGACCCCTAGCTGTCTTCAAGACCCCTAGCTGTCTTCAAGACCCCTGGCTGTCTTCAAGACCCCTAGTTGTCTTCAAGACCCCTAGCTGTCTTCAAGACCCCTGGCTGTCTTCAAGACCTCTGGCTCTCTTCAAGAACCCTGACTGTCTTCAAGACCCCTGGCTGTCTTCAAGACCCCTGGCTGTCTTCAAGTCCCCTGGCTGTCTTCAAGACCCCTGGCTGTCTTCAAGACCCCTAGCTGTCTTCAAGACCCCTGGCTGTCTTCAAGACCCCTAGCTGTCTTCAAGAACCCTAGTTGTCTTCAAGACTCCTAGCTGTCTTCAAGACCCCTAGCTGTCTTCAAGACCCCTAGCTTTCTTCAAGGCCCCTGGCTCTCTTCAAGACCCCTAGCTGTCTTCAAGACCCCTAGCTGTCTTCAAGACCCCTAGCTGTCTTCAAGACCCCTGGCTGTCTTCAAGACCCCTGGCTGTCTTCAAGACCCCTAGCTGTCTTCAAGACCTCTGGCTGTCTTCAAGACCCCTAGCTGTCTTCAAGACCCCTGGCTGTCTTCAAGACCCCTGGCTGTCTTCAAGACCCTGGTTGTCTTCAAGACCCCTAGCTGTCTTCAAGACCCCTGGCTGTCTTCAAGACCCCTGGCTGTCTTCAAGACCCCTGGCTGTCTTCAAGACCCCTGGCTGTCTTCAAGACCCCTCGCTGTCTTCAAGACCCCTAGCTGTCTTCAAGACCCCTGGCTGTCTTCAAGACCCCTGGTTGTCTTCAAGACCCCTTGCTGTCTTCAAGACCCCTGGCTGTCTTCAAGACCCCTGGCTGTCTTCAAGACCCCTGGCTGTCTTCAAGACCCCTGGCTGTCTTCAAGACCCCTGGCTGTCTTCAAGACCCCTAGCTGTCTTAAAGACCCCTGGCTGTCTTCAAGACCCCTGGCTGTCTTCAAGACCCCTAGCTGTCTTCAAGACCCCTGGCTGTCTTCAAGACCCCTGGCTGTCTTCAAGACCCCTGGCTGTCTTCAAGACCCCTGGCTGTCTTCAAGACCCCTAGCTGTCTTCAAGACCCCTAGGAGTTTATTCCCGTAAGTGGATTAGGGTTGAACTCGAACAGCTAATTGTTTTTATTTATGCAGTCTATCTAACCCCTGCTCCTCCTATTGGTCTTTGCATAAGAACTTTCTACATCAGGCCGTGACCTACATCAGTCGTCCTACGCCTGGGTACCTATTTACTGGTTGATAAACAGGGAAATCAGGTGGAAGGAGACTAACACCCACGTACCTATTTACTACTAGGTAAACAGGAGCAGCAGGTGTAAGGTGATTAACACCCAGGTACCTATTTACTGCTAGGTGAACAGGGTCATCATGAGACCTATCCGTACGTCCCACCTTGCCCGGGCATTGATCCTGGGACATTTCTCTTGTGAGCTGAATACTCTACCCACTGTATATATATATATATATATATATATATATATATATATATATATATATATATATATATATATATATATATATATATATATATATATATATTTGTGTGTGTGTGTATGTGTGTGTATAATAGCTCTAGTGGTACCTGGTAATAGGGACGAGAGTGTCATACATCAAGGTGCCAGAGAAACAGGTTTAGTTAGCCTCTAAGATAATCTGGGATGGCAGGCACTGCCACACTGAATCTTCCACCTGGAGATGGCAGTCACTGCCACACTGAATCTTCCACCTGGAGATGGCAGTCACTGCCACACTGAATCTTCCACCTGGGGATGGCAGTCACTGCCACACTGAATCTTCCACCTGGGGATGGCAGTCACTGCCACACTGAATCTTCCACCTGGGGATGGCAGTCACTGCCACACTGAATCTTCCACCTGGGGATGGCAGTCACTGCCACACTGAATCTTCCACCTGGAGATGGCAGTCACTGCCACACTGAATCTTCCACCTGGGGATGGCAGTCACTGCCACACTGAATCTTCCATCTGGGGATGGCAGTCACTGCCACACTGAATCTTCCCCCTGGGGATGGCAGTCACTGCCACACTGAATCTTCCAGCAGGGGATGGCAGTCACTGCCACACTGAATCTTCCATCTGGGGATTGCAGTCACTGCCACACTGAATCTTCCACCTGGAGATGGCAGTCACTGCCACACTGAATCTTCCACCTGGGGATGGCAGCCACTGCCACACTAAATCTTCCACCTGGAGATGGCAGTCACTGCCACACTGAATCTTCCATCTGGGGATGGCAGCCACTGCCACACTAAATCTTCCACCTGGGGATGGCAGTCACTGCCTGGCCTCCTCCACCCAGATGCCTGATGGCTCCCGGTTGTTTGCTATCTGAAAACCACCATTTACATATACTTTTGGTAGGTTAGTGATGCACTGGGCCTCCTGGAAACACTGCCGCCAACGATCGTCTCCTCATCTCTACTGTTGCTGCTGACTCTTCTGTACTCGACTGAAGAAGCCTAGTGTGTAGGCGAAACGTGTCGAAATAAAGATACCTAACTGTTGGACCTGTGTCTTATCATTGTGTTTAATGATAGAGTCAGTTTGTGCATCCCCAGGGCCGATATCTCTCAGTAAAATTTCACGACAGTGAGGAAGAATGTTCGCGTAAGTGAGCCTGGCACTCTACCAAGTTTCTCAATTTGTGTTCTGTCAAGCAGATCACTGTGCCCTAGTCTTATTACCAAGCATCTCTATGTTAACTGCTATATAGCCGTCCTTATCACCAGAGCCTCGGGAACTTGAAGTTCCAGGCCTCTGTTTAAGAATTTTCCGAGGAAGATGTTTGATATCAGCAACTCTTCACTGTCAGAGTTTAACAGGGTTACATTTGTCACTCCCTCCATGCAAACCTGGCGAACAGGTGTGTCCCCCACTAGTGAGACACTCTCCACTCCACCTGTGTAGCACATGTGGTTCACCTTTACCAGCGGGCTCCTTCTAGGGGGGCGTCTATGATGTCCTCCCTCAGTCTTGACCTGTGGTACGTCTGCGGGTACTTCATGCCTGTTCAACCACTTTGTGAGGCAGCTTGTGTTCTTTCCGGTCCCCGCTTCTGCTAGTCTGTTGCCAGCGGTGAGTTGCTCTGTGACAGCCTTACTACACATAAAACACTCTCCCCGGAATCTGCTCCACTCTGGCATTCCACAGCAGTCATCACCAGCACCTCATTTGCACTCTCGGACTTAATTCCCAGCACCTGTGAGTCCTTCATCATCCTGGCCAGATCTTCCAAATGTTGCCATATACCTTCAAAACATTGGCCTTCTGCTTCGCCTCTCTTCTCTGGGCACGACCCTGTTTTTACAACTGCAAGTCTGGCCTCGTACCTCGATTTGTACCCTGGCTGGTCCCACTGTTGACTTCTAGATTCATGTACTGTCAGACTTACTAACTCTTAGTACGACACATCCTTTCGTATTTTCTTAACCTAGCACGTAATTTAGAGTCCCTGATGTCCTTGATACTTGCTTCCTTGAGTTGTGTCTGGGGCTCTTTCACTTCCCCTGGCTTGTAATAATCTAGTATATCATTTCCTCAAATCTCTAGTGCAGCAGTAAATATCTATATATCTTCAAACTCACTGTTCCTACTTGATGTGATCAGTCCATCAGTCTTGATGGACTGATCACATCGACTCCAGGCTGAGGGACTGATTACCTCAAACTCCTGATCTTCAACCATTCTCCTCTGTACTGGACTGAGGAAGCCACTAGATGGCGAAACGTCTACAATAAAGATACCCAGATGTCGCACATGTGTCTAATTCTTCACAATAATTCGAATTATTTCTTCTTGGACATGTCCTCAGTGCACTGACCTCAGTTTCCAGGGAATGTACTCAACTAACTAGACTGAGTACAACACCTTGTTATCCTCCTGCAGGACCAGGAAGACAGTTAGCTTCCTGTGTCTTCCAGGTTCGACACATCTGCCACAGGACACTCTGGCGTGGAGTGTCTGCCTGTCTCCATGTTGCCTGGCTGACGTTCCCTGCACATGTTACCTGGCTGACGTTCCCTGCACATGTTACCTGGCTGACGTTCCCTGCACATGTTACCTGGCTGACGTTCCCTGCACATGTTACCTGCACATGTTACCTGGCTGACGTTCCCAGCACATGTTGCCTGGCTGACGTTCCCTGCACATGTTACCTGGCTGACGTTCCCTGCACATGTTACCTGGCTGACGTTCCCAGCACATGTTGCCTGGCTGACGTTCCCTGCCTATCTATCTATCTACCTACCCCTCTATATATCTATCTACCTACTTATCTACCTATCCTATATATCTATCTACCTATCTGTCTAAATCTACCTACCTACCTATCCCTCTATATATCTATCTACCTACCATTTTATATATCAACCTATCTATTTATTTATCTATCTACCGCTCTATCTATTTGTCTATCCTTTTGGTCCTGGAAGGCATCTTTAGTTATAATAGACTTCAGTGGTAAAACAGATTTCGAGTTCTGAACACGTTTGTGTGTGTGTGTGTGTGTGTGTGTGTGTGTGTGTGTGTGGTGTGTGTGTGTGTGTGTGTGTGTGTGTGTGTGTGTGTGTGTGTGTGTAGTTACCATTTTGTCCTAGGCACATGTCAATTAGACACTAGGCCTGTTGTATATATGTGTGTGTGTGTATGTGTATGTAAGGAAACACTTCGAAATGTTTCTGCCCCACCGGGAATTGAACCCGGCCCCTCCGTGCGTCAAGCAAGAGCTTTACCCACTAGGCCACCGGGGGCTGTTAACCAAAGTACGAACCACAGAAACAACGAACCATGAAACAAGATTATAAAGAATGTGTGTGTGTGTGTGTGTGTACTCACCTAATTGTACTCACCTAATTGTGGTTGCAGGGGTCGAGACTCAGCTCCTGGCCCCGCCTCTTCGCTGTCTGCTACTGGGTCTCTGCTCTCCCTGCTCCATGAGCTTTATCATACCTTGTCTTAAAACTATGTATGGTTCCTGCCTCCACTATATCTTTCTCTAGACTATTCCACTTCCTGACTACTCTGTGGCTGAAGAAATGCTTCCTGACATCCCTTTGACTCATCTGAGTCTTCAGCTTCCAGTTGTGTCCCCTTGTTTCTGTGTTCCCTCTCTGGAACATCCTGTCACTGTCTACCTTGTCGATTCCCCGCAGTATTTTGTATGTCGTTATCATGTCTCCTCTGACCCTTCTTTCCTCCAGTGTTGTTAGTCCTATTTCCCTCAATCTTTCTTCATAAGACAGACCCCTGAGTTGTGGAACTAACCTTGTCGCAAACCTTTGCACTTTCTCTAGTTTCTTTACGTGCTTGACCAGTGTGTGTGTGTGTGTGTGTGTGTGTCGTGTGTGTGTGTGTGTGTGTGTGCGTGCGTGTGCATGCGTGCACGCTGGAGTACACGTGTACACACGCGCGCGTGCACACGACGACTGGCGCCAGCTCAGGGGAGGATAAATCGGGGCTTTTAACCTGGCGCCAAGAACAACCAAAACAGAGGTCAGCTGAGCGAGTGGCGCCAAAAGAAGTAAACAATACGCAGGAGCTGAGAGACTGTCCTTAGGAGCTGAATGTACGTGATAGACTGTCCGTAGTAGACCAGACACCAGCCTTGAAGGTAGACGAGATGTAGAATACTAGATAGATTCCTTCAGTCTACATCTATCAATGATCTCAGGTCTGCTGTTGGTCTTGTCACTGTTTGACCTTGTCTTGTCACTGTTTGACCTTGTCTTGTTACTGTTTGACCTTGTCTTGTCACTGTTTGACCTTGTCTTGTCACTGTTTGACCTTGTCTTGTTACTGTTTGACCTTGTCTGGTCATATTTGACCTCGTCTGGTCATGTTACATCACACAACGAGTAATGTGAATATAGGAACATAAAGAATGGAAGAGCACTACAGAAGGCCTCCTGGCCTTTATAAGGACCTCTACATAAATGGTATACAATACGGGCAAGACGAGCAATTAGACACATGTACAACATCTGGGTATTTTTATTATAGACGTTTCGCCCTCCAGTGGCTTTATCAGTACAATATACAAAATATAAGGTAATCAGTCCCTCAGGCCGAGGCTGAGGGACTGATTACCAGATGTTGCACTTGTGTCTAATTCCTCATACGAGGACCTGCCTTGTATGGGCCAGTAAGACTGCTGCAGTGTTCTTCCATTGTTATATTCACACCATTAGCTGTGTCGCAAGACTGCACGTGGCTCTTCAAGGTTATCTCTGAGCTAAATACATTTTTGAAATGATCACTCTGTCGTTCAAGACTAGTTCTCTTACCTTCCTGCTCACAGCAGTAGGTTAGGTTAGGTCAGTTCAGGTTAAGTTAGGTTAGGTCAGGTTAGATCTGGTTAGGTTAGGTTAGGTTAGGGTAGGTTATGTTAGGTTAGGTCAGGTTAGGTTAGGTTAGGGTAGGTTATGTTAGGTTAGGTCAGGTTAGGTTAGGTTAGGTTAGGTTAGGTTAGGTTAGGTTAGGTTTGGTTAGGTTAGGTTAGGTTAAGTTAGGTTAGGTTAGGTTAGGCTAGGTTAGGTTAGGGTAGGTTAGGTTAGGTCAGGTTAGGTTAGGTTAGTTTAGGCTTGGTTAGGTTAGGTTAGGTCAGGTTAGTTTAGGTCAGGTTAGGTTAGGTCAGGTTAGGTTATGTTAAGTCAGGTTAGGTTAGGTTAGGTTAGGTCAGGTTAGGTTAGTTTAGGTTAGGTCAGGTTAGGTTAGGTCAGGTTAAGTTTGGTTAGGTTAGATTAGGTTAGGTCAGGTTAGGTTAGGTTAGGTCAGGTTAGGTTAGGTTAGGTCAGGTCAGATTAGGTTAGGTTATGTCAGGTTAAGTTAGATTAGGTCAGGTTAGGTTTGGTTAGGTTAGGTCAGGTAAGGTTTGGTTAGGTTAGGTTAGGTTAGGTCAGGTTAGGTCAGGTTAGGTTAGGTTAGGGTAGGTCAAGTTAGGTTAGGTTAGGTTAGGTCAGGTTAGGTTAGGGTAGGTCAGGTCAGGTTAGGTTAGGTTAGGTTAGGTTAGGTCAGGTTAGGTTAAGTTATGTCAGGTTAGGTTAGGTCAGGTCAGGTTAGGTTAGGTCAGGTTAGGTTAGGTTAGGTCATGTTAGGTTTGATTAGGTTAGGTCAGGTAAAGTTTGGTTAGGTTAGGTCAGGTTAGGTTAGGTTAGGTTAGGTGAGGTGAGGTTAGGTTAGGTCAGGTCAGGTTAGGTTAGGTCAGGTTAGGTTAGGTCACGTTAGGTTTTGTTAGGTTAGGTCAGGTAATGTTTGGTTAGGTTAGGTCAGATTAGATTAGGTTGGGTCAGGTAAGGTCAGGTCATGTAGGGTCAGGTTAGGTCAGGTCAGGTTAGGTTAGGTCAGGTTAGGTTAGGTCAGGTTAGGTTAGGTTAGGTTAGGTCAGGTTAGGTTAGGTTAGGTTAGGTCAGGTTAGGTTAGGTTAGCTCAGCTTAGGTTAGGTCAGGTTATGTTAGGTTAGGTTAGGTTAGGTTAGGTCAGGTTAGGTTAGGCTAGGTTAGGTTAGGCTAGGTTAGGTTAGGTCAGGTTAGGTTAGGTCAGGTTAGGTTAGGTCAGGTAGGGTCAGGTTAGGTCAGGTCAGGTTAGGTTAGGTCAGGTTAGGTTAGGTCAGGTTAGGTTAGGTTAGGTTAGGTTAGGTCAGGTAAGGTCAGGTCAGGTAGGGTCAGGTTAGGTCAGGTCAGGTTAGGTTAGGTCAGGTTAGGTTAGGTCAGGTTAGGTTAGGTTAGGTCAGGTTAGGTTAGGTTAGGTCAGGTTAGGTTAGGTTAGGTCAGCTTAGGTTAGGTCAGGTTATGTTAGGTTAGGTTAGGTTAGGTTAGGTCAGGTTAGGTTAGGTTAGGTTAGGTCAGGTAAGATCAGGTCAGGTTGGGTCAGGTTAGGTCAGGTTAGGTTAGGTTAGGTCAGGTAAGGTCAGGTCAGGTTGGGTCAGGTTAGATCAGGTTAGGTTAGGTCAGGTAAGGTCAGGTCAGGTTGGGTCAGGTTAGGTCAGGTTAGGTTAGGTCAGGTGGGTTCAGGGAAGAGTACATGTATTGAAAAATTAGACACTTGTGCAAATTTGGAAATGTATATTGTGGAAAAGTTTCAGCACACAGGGGCTTCATCTGTCCAATGGTGAAGATCAGAAAGAGTTTGAGGTAATCAGTCCCTCAAACTCCTGATCTTCACCATTCTTCTTTGTCTAGGACTGACGCGGGTCTTATACGATGACCCCCAGCTGGAGCTTTTGGTCATCTGATCGAGGCCTCCCGCTGGCTTACGCTCCACCCCTTTAAAAATTATGGTTATAAACATTCATTAGATATCTTTTTAATTACATCAAGAAGTTAAGATTCAGCCATCTGTTGCTGATGTAGCAGCATCTCCAACATCTCCAGCATCATCTCCAGCATCATCTCTATCATCTCCAGCATCTCCAACATCACCTCCAGCATCTCCAGCATCACTAGCATCATCTCTATCTTCTGCAGCCTCTCCAGCATCACCTCCAGCATCTCACTCCCCTCAGCCAGATGCAGCTGCGTGTTTGTGAATGATGCAGCCTCCCTGCAAGGTGTACATCTCCTCCCTCGTGCAAGTAAATGTCAGACTCCAGTTATTTCCATTGACGTGTGATTCAAATAGAAGGTGATGGAGTTCACTAGAAGAGACATACCACAGCCATGGACCCAGCACACTGCCTTGTGGTACTCACTAGAAGAGACATACCACAGCCATGGACCCAGCACACTGCCTTGTGGTACTCACTAGAAGAGACATACCACAGCCATGGACCCAGCACACTGCCTTGTGGTACTCACTAGAAGAGACATACCACAGCCATGGACCCAGCACACTGCCTTGTGGTACTCTCACACTGAGTACTATACATATGCTAAAGTTCTTGGAGCAGGGAGAGGGGGACCTAGTGGCGATCAGCGAAGAGGCGAGACCAGGAGCTGTGAATCGACCCCTGCAACCACATATAGGAGAGTACACTCTGTTGTGTTAAAAACTTCAGTAGTGTCAAACCTGAGCTGTGAGACTTCAGTTGTGTCAAACCTGAGCTGGGAGACTTCACTAGTGTCAAACCTGAGCTGGGAGACTTCAGTAGTGTCAAACCTGAGCTGGGAGACTTCACTAGTGTCAAACCTGAGCTGGAAGACTTCACTAGTGTCAAACCTGAGCTGGGAGACTTCAGTAGTGTCAAACCTGAGCTGGGAGACTTCAGTAGTGTCAAATCTGAGCTGTGAGACTTCAGTAGTGTCAAACCTGAGCTGGGAGACTTCACTAGTGTCAAACCTGAGCTGGGAGACTTCAGTAGTGTCAAACCTGAGCTGGGAGACTTCAGTAGTGTCAAACCTGAGCTGGGAGACTTCAGTAGTGTCAAACCTGAGCTGGGAGACTTCAGTAGTGTCAAACCTGAGCTGGGAGACTTCAGTAGTGTCAAACCTGAGCTGGGAGACTTCAATAGTGTCAAACCTGAGCTGTGAGACTTCAGTAGTGTCAAACCTGAGCTGGGAGACTTCAGTAGTGTCAAACCTGAGCTGGGAGACTTCAATAGTGTCAAACCTGAGCTGTGAGACTTCAGTAGTGTCAAACCTGAGCTGGGAGACTTCAGTAGTGTCAACCCTGAGCTGTGAGACTTCAGTAGTGTCAAACCTGAGCTGGGAGACTTCAATAGTGTCAAACCTGAGCTGGGAGACTTCAATAGTGTCAAACCTGAGCTGTGAGACTTCAATAGTGTCAAATCTGAGCTGGGAGACTTCAGTAGTGTCAAACCTGAGCTGGGAGACTTCAATAGTGTCAAACCTGAGCTGTGAGACTTCAGTAGTGTCAAACCTGAGCTGGGAGACTTCAGTAGTGTCAAACCTGAGCTGTGAGACTTCAATAGTGTCAAACCTGAGCTGGGAGACTTCAGTAGTGTCAAACCTGAGCTGTGAGACTTCAGTAGTGTCAAACCTGAGCTGGGAGACTTCAATAGTGTCAAACCTGAGCTGTGAGACTTCAATAGTGTCAAATCTGAGCTGTGAGACTTCAATAGTGTCAAACCTGAGCTGTGAGACTTCAGTAGTGTCAAACTTGAACTGCGAGACTTCAGTAGTGTCAAACTTGAGCTGGGAGACTTCAGTAGTGTCAAACTTGAGCTGGGAGACTTCAGTAGTGTCAGTCTGACCTTGGAGACTTCAGTAGGACAACAAGGAGATATCGTCAAGTATTTCATTAAAGGTCGACCAGGTAGAAGAGATCACCATGATTGTCTCTCACCTGAGACCAGGATATCACCCCCCTGGCTGGTTGCTGTCCACCAGCCTCCTGCCACAACCATGGTAGGGTTCCGACACAACAGGCTGTGTCCAGGGACAGCTACAGCAGGTACACAGAACTGGAGGCGCCCTGGATGGAACCTCCACTCCAATACTTTGTCCCAAATCCATTACTTTACTAATCCATTATCTTCACCTCTACGCCAACTATCTTTCGTTATCTTATGCACACCATCACACTTAGAAAATAAAAAAGAATGCGCATCAACGAACAATTAAATAGAAACACCAGAAAGTAAATGTGAATAAAGGATTTCGTGAACATAAGTAATTTAATAAATAAGGAAATGGAAAGTTAGAAGAGAGTGAAATGTGCTGGCATGAGGGAAACGTAGCAGGAATACAGTGGAGAGAAAGGTAGTGATAATGACTGTAGGTGGAGCCAGGACATGATGCAATCATTGTGGCACCTTACAGGGCCAACCTACTGTCTACTGGCACTGAGGGAGGGAGTGCCGGGAGAGTGAAGGAGGGTGAGGGAGGGAGTGCCAGCAGAGAGGAGGGGAAAGGGGGAGTGCCTGGCAGTGCTACTAGGTGCCACATATATATATATATATATATATATATATATATATATATATATATATATATATATATATATATATATATATCGTGACAAGTAGGTAAAATTGGTTAATTAGCAGGAACTCATTTAAAATTAAGTCATTTCTAAAATTTTCTCTTATACGTTTAAAGACATATATTTTTTCACTTATGTTAATGTAAATATTATTAATTTTGTACCAAAAGAACGTAAGAAAACTTACGTAGACGCCATAAGTGACTCACAGACAGGTAAACCAAGCGGTCAGTCAGCTGATTCACACCTGGGGAGGGAGAGGGGAAAGGGGAGTGGGAGAGAGGGGAGGAGGAGAGAGATAGGGAGGGGAGAGAGAGAGAGAGGGGAGAGAGAGAGGAAGGGGCAGAGAGAGAGGGAGGGGAGAGAGAGAGGGAGGGGGAGAGAGAGAGGGAGGGGTTGAAGTAAGACAGTGTACATCATTGTTAGTGTGGTTCACAATGATGCCAAGAAATTTTGTTGTCAAAGGTGGATACACCCGCAGTGTGCTGCTACACTATTCTATATGATAGTTACACAGGTCCAAGTCACCTACTGGCCCATGCTAGACAGGTCCAAGTCACCTACTGGCCCATGCTAGACAGGTCCAAGTCACCTACTGGCCCATGCTAGACAGGTCCAAGTCACCTACTGGCCCATGCTAGACAGGTCCAAGTCACCTACTGGCCTATGCTAGGCAGGTCCAAGTCCCTACTGGCCCATGCTCAGGACCGCCATGAGGGCCAAGTCACCTACTGGCCCATTCTAGGCAGGTCCAAGTCACCTACTGGCCTATGCTAGGCAGGTCCAAGCCACGGCCATGCTAGCAGGTCCAGTCACCACTGGCCATGCTAGGCAGGTCCAAGTCACCTACTGGCCCATGCTAGGGAAGACAAGGGGTCCAAGTCACCTACTGGCCATGCTAGGCAGGTCCAAGTCACCTACTGGCCCATGCTAGGCAGGTCCAAGTCACCTACTGGCCCATGCTAGGCCAGTGGTCCAAGGTCACCTACTGGCCATGCTAGGCAGTGTCCTAAGTCACCTACTGGCCCATGCTAGGCAGGTCCAAGTCCCAGCCCTGCTCATCAGTCACCTACTGGCCCATGCTAGGCAGGTCAGTCACCTATTGCTCTCTGCACTCCTACTGGCCAATGCTAGGCAGGTCAAGTCACACCATCTCTCTGTCTGTCTGTCTGTCTGTCTGTCTGTCTCTCCTCTCTCTCTCTCTCTCTCTCTCTCCTCTCATCTACCTTTTCCAACCCTTTTCTTTTCTCCCTCTCCCCTCTCCTTCCCTTCCTCTCCCAATATCACCCTCCCTCTCCCCTTCCCCTCCTCCTTGTTCTATACCTGTGAGAACAGTTTCCAGTTCAAACAAGAAACACGTCTTTCTCCCCCCCCCCACAAACACCTGCACCACAGACAGTCGTTCACATGTGTGTTAAACATCAGCGTCTTGCGATGTTTCACTCTCTTTCGTGATTATTTTAAATGTCTGGAACAAAATTGAGAAAATAATTGAAGGAAAATGAGTGACGTGGGAGAGCTGGCAACACTGTTAGCGGTAGGTAGGTAAGCTGTGACGTCACACAGGTGAGTAACTGCCTGAGTGATGACTCAGGTGAGTCAGGTGAGTGTGTGTGTGTGTACTCACCTATTTGTGGTTGTAGGGATCCGGTCACAGCTCCTGTCCCCGCCTCTTCACTGGTCGCTACTAGGTCACTCTCCCTGCTCCATGAGCTTTATCATACCTCTTCTTAAAGCTATGTATGGATCCTTCCTCCACTACATCACTCTCCTGACAACTCTATGGCTGTGACTCATCTGAGTCTTCAACTTCCATTTGTGACCCCTTGTTGTTGTGACCCCTTGTTACTGTGTCCCCTTGTTACTGTGACCCCTTGTTACTGTGACCCCTTGTTACTGTGTCCCCTTGTTACTGTGTCCCCTTGTTACTGTGTCCCCTTGTTACTGTGTCCCCTTGTTACTGTGTCCCCTTGTTACTGTGTCCCCTTGTTACTGTGTCCCCTTGTTACTGTGTCCCCTTGTTACTGTGTCCCCTTGTTACTGTGTCCCCTTGTTACTGTGTCCCCTTGTTACTGTGTCACATCTCTGAAACCTCTTGTCCTTATCCACCTTGTCAATTCCTCTCAGTATTTTATATGTCGTTATCATATCTTTCCTATCTCTCCTGTCCTCCAGTGTCATTAGGCTGATTTCCCTTAACCTCTTCTATTAGGACATGCCCCATAGCTCCTGGACTGGTCTTGTTGCAAACCTTTGCACACTCTATACTTTCTTGAGGTGCTTGACCAGGTGTGGGTTCCAAACTGGTGCTGCATACTCCAGTATGGGCCTGACGAACACGGTGTACAGAGTCTTGAACGGTTCCTTACTGAGGTATCAGAATGCTATTCTCAGGGTTGCCAGGCGCCCGTATGCTGCAGCAGTTATCTGGTTGATGTGTGCCTCAGGAGATATGCTCGGTATTATACTTACCCCAAGGTCTTTTTCCTTGAATGAGGTTTGCAGTTTTTGGCCCCCTAGACTGTACTCTGTCTGTGGTCTTCTTTCACCTTCCCTAATCTTCATGACTGCATTTGGTGGGGTTAAACTCCAGGAGCCAGTTGGGTCAGCTGGCGTACAGCACCACCTGGATCAGCTGGCGTACAGCACCACATGGGTCAGCTGGCGTACAGCACCACCTGGGCCAGCTGGCGAACAGCACCACCTGGGGCCAGCTGATCTAACGCACCACCTGTGGTCTGCTGACCTACAGCACCACCTGGGGCCAGCAGACCTACAGCACCACCTGGGGCCAGCAGACCTAGACCACCACCTGGGCCTAGCAGACCTACTCCACCACCTGGGGCCAGCTGACCTACACCACCACCTTGGGCCATCTGACCTACAGCACCACCTGGGCCAGCTGGGTTTCCCTCTTACAGTCTCATTGAAGACCGGGAAACCTCCTGCGAGGTTTCCTTCCTGTGTGTTGCCTGAGGTGATGACACAAGCTGAGGTGTCCTGTTGTGACACCTGTGTTGCCTGAGTATACAGAGCAACCAGGAAGAAGAAGGAGGAGGAGGAGGAGGAGGGAGGAGGTGGAAGGAGGAGGGGAGGAGGAGGAGGAGGAGGAGGAAGGAGGAAGGAGGAGGAGGAGGAGGAGAAGGAGGAGAAGGAGGAGGAGGAGGAGGAGGAGAGGAGGAGGAGGAGGAGAAGGAGGAGGAGGAAAGGAGGGGGAGGAGGAGGAGGAGGAAGGAGGAGGAGGAGAAGGAGGAGGAGGAGAAGGAGGAGGAGGAGGAGGAGGAGGAGGAGAGAGGAAGGAGGAGGAGGAAGGAGGAGGAGAGAGAAGGAGGAGGAGGAGAAGGAGGGAGAGAGAGGAGGAGGAGGAGGAGGAGGAGGAGGAAGGAGGAGGAGGAGGAGAAGGAGGAGGAGAGGAGAAGGAGGAGGAGGAGAAGGAGGAAGGAGGAGGAAAGAGGAGGAGGAGGAGAAGGAGGAGGAGAGGAGGAGGAGGAGGAAGGAGGAGGAGGAGAGGAGGAGGAGGAGGAGGAGGAGGAGGAGAGGAGAAGGAGGAGGAGGAGGAGGAGGAGGAAGGAGGAGGAGAGGAGAAGGAGGAGGAGGAGGAGGAGGAGGAGGGAGGAGGAGAGGAGGAGAAGGAGGAGGAGGAGGAGGAGGAGGAGGAGAGGAGGAGGAGAGGAGGGAGGAGGAGGAGGAGGAGGAGAAGGAGGAGGAGGAGGAGGAGGAGGAGGAGGAGGAGAAGGAGGAGGAGGAGGAGGAGGAGGAGAAGGAGGAGGAGAAGGAGGAGGGAGGAGGAGGAGGAGGAGGAGGAGGAGAAGGAGGAGGAAAGAGGAGGAGAAGGAGGAGGAGGAGAAGGAGGAGGAGGAGGAGAAGGAGGAGGAGGAGGAGGAGAAGGAGGAGGAGGAGGAGGAGAAGGAGGAGGAGGAGGAGGAGGAGAAGGGAGGAGGGAGGAGGAGGAGGAGGAGGTGGAGGAGGAGGAGAAGGAGGGAGGAGGAGGAGGAGGAGGAGGAGGAGGAGGAGAAGGAGGAGGAGGAGGGAGGGAGGAGAAGGAGGAGGAGGAGGAGGGGGAGGAGAAGGAGGAGGAGGAGCAGGAGAAGGAGGAGGAGGAGGAGGAGAGGGAGGAGGAGGAGGAGAAGGAGGAGGAGGAGGAGGAGGGAGGAGGAGGAGAAGGAGGAATAGGAGGAGGAGGAGAAGGAGGAGGAGGAGGAGGAGGAGGAGGAGGAGGGAGGAGGGAGGAGGAGGAGGAGGAGGAGGAGGAGGAGAGGGGAGGAGGAGGAGGAGGAGGAGAAGGAGGAGGACGAGGAGGGAGGAGGAGGAGGAGGAGAAGGAGGAGGAGGAGGAGGAGGAGAGGAGGAGGAGGAGGAGGAGGAGGAGGAGGAGGAGGAGGAGGAGGAGGAGGAGGAGGAGGAGTGATATAAGAAGGATCTATCTACATCGTACAGAAACACGCAATTAAATACGTTGTAAAACGTACGTTGTGTGGTAGTTGTTCAGTGTACGTGGGGCAGTATATGTAAGGCAGTGTACGTAAGGCAGTGTACGTAAGGCAGTGTACGTAAGGCAGTGTACGTGAGGCAGTGTACGTGAGGCACTGTACGTAAGGCAGTGTACGTAAGGCAGTGTACGTAAGGCAGTGTACGTAAGGCAGTGTACGTGAGGCAGTGTACGTGAGGCAGTGTGCCCGTAGGGAAGGCTATCTTTGGTAATCTTTATGTACACTACCATCAAGGACGGTCCGTGAGGATATCCGGTGTGGGGGAGGGGGGTGTTTTTTAAACACCCCCCTCTCTCAGGAGGTGGGAAAGGGGGGAGTGGGGGTGGAGGAAGGGGGGAATCACCCCCTCCCCCACTGGTCTAACACACTAAACTGACCTCAGCAACATGAATGCTGAAATCAGCAGTGTATATCTCGGTATATATATACACTGAGAGGTGTGTATATCCCAGTGTATATACACAGAGAGGTGAGGATGCTGGAGAGAGTTAGGAAAAAGGAACAAGGGGAAGAGAGGGAGGAAATGAGAGGGAAGAAGGATGGAGAGGGGAGGAGGCAGGATGGAGTGGGAATTGGCTTCACTTTGGGACCAATTAAGTTCCCAGAACAGTCGGTTTCTGGGAACTAACTGGGACATGGGAAAGCTACCCAGTCAGCTTATCCCCAGCTGATCACCAGGTTGTTGTGACAGTCAGCTGATCACCAGCTGTTGTTGTTGTGACAGTCAGCTGTTGTTATTGTGACAGCTGATCACCAGCTGTTATTGTTGTGACAGTCAGCTGATCACCAGCTGTTATTGTTGTGACAGTCAGCTGATCACCAAGAACACACACACACACATTTTCAGCTTACCAGGCAGTCCCAGGAGCTGGGACTCAACCCCAACTCCTGGACTGGGTAAGGAGAGAGAGAGCAGTGACTCACTGTTACCTCACCTTCACTGTATCACCTCAGCAACAGTGCAGTGTCCGTGACATGACTAGCAGTTAAGGAGGTGGAGACCATGATGTGTTTGACTCTCCGTGACTCACAGTGACTCACAGTGACTCACAGTGACTCACAGTGATGCAAGATAGGAAGCAAAGATTAGGGGAGAGAAGAGAGAGAGAGAGAGAGAGAGAGAGAGAGAGAGAGAGAGAATACCTAGGGGGGTCCCACTCTAACAATGTTGACCCAGCTATAAGGAAATTTACCTTCGGTTATAACTGTACAAAAACTAACTTTTCACCTGATTTCCTACTGTCTGTCATCTGTCTGTGACTGTCACCTGTCTTTATTTGTCACCTGTCTTTATTTGTCACCTGTCTATAACTGAGTGAGGTTTGCAGACTTTTGTTTTCCAGGGTCTGTACTCTGTTTCCAGTCTTCTTTGCACTTCCCTGATTTTCATAGCTGTGTGTGTGTGTGTGTGTGTTTTTTTTTGTGTGTGTAGTGTGTGTCTACAGGAAGGAAAGTTATTTATCTATCGTACGTGACGTTACTAGGCAGATCACATCTCCCCACACCAGCTCTCACACTGGTGTACCGCTGGTCCATTCTCTGAGGCTGTTAATGTTCTGTGTAGAGGACACTGCAAGGTGAGCAGCAGCAGCAGTTGCTGCTGCTGCTGCTGCTGCTGCTGTAGTGCTGCTGCTGCTGCTGCTGCTGCTGCTGCTGCTACTGCTACTGTTGTTGCAGTTACTAGAGATAGAGTATAGCAGATAACGAAGATAATGGAACAAGAGAGGACAGAGATAACAGACTTAACCTGCCAGGAGGCAAAGAAAATATTTGGACCAAATACGAAGAAGAGAAACAAGAAAAAGAGAGTCCAGGCAGAAGGAGGAGGAGGAGCAAGAGAACCTGGAAGACATAGAGAACGAAAGAAACCACAGATAACCAGAAAACACGCAAGAGAACCACACATAAATATACAAGAACACGGAAGGGAGTGTGATGCTAATAACACATACTTAGGTGACTGGTACTTATAGCCGACGTTTAGGTCCTACGTCCACCATTAGCTAGTGACTATTAGTGGTTCAGGTCTGACTGAAACGTCGCCATAAATAACAACGTGGCTGTGAAGGGGGTGTGACTTGAACCTGCCTAGCATGGACCAGTAGGTGACTTGGGCCTGCCTAGCATGGGCCAGTAGGTGACTTGAACCTGCCTAGCATAGGCTAGTAGGTGACTTGGGCCTGCCTAGCATGGGCCAGTAGGTGACTTAGACCTGCCTAGCATGGGCCAGTAGGTGACATGAACCTGCCTAGCATGGGCCAGTAGGTGACTTGGGCCTGCCTAGCATGGGCCAGTAGGTGACTTGGACCTGCCTTGCATGGGCCAGTAGGTGACTTGAACCTGCCTAGCATGGGCCAGTAGGTGACTTGGGCCTGCCTAGCATAGGCCAGTAGGTGACTTGGACCTGCCTAGCATGGGCCAGTAGATGACTTGAACCTGCCTAGCATAGGCCAGTAGGTGACTTGGACCTGCCTAGCATGGGCCAGTAGGTGACTTGAACCGGCCTAGTATGGGCCAGTAGGTGACTTGAACTTGCCTAGCATGGGCCAGTAGGTGACTTGGACCTGCCTAGTATGGGCCAGTAGGTGACTTGAACCTGCCTAGCATGGGCCAGTAGGTGACTTGGACCTGTCTAGCATGGGTCAGTAGGTAACTTGGACCTGCCTAGCATGGGCCAGTAGGTGACTTGGACCTGCCTAGCATGGGCCAGTAGGTGACTTGGACCTGTCTAGCATGGGTCAGTAGGTAACTTGGACCTGCCTAGCATGGGCCAGTAGGTGACTTGGATCTGCCTAGCATGGGCCAGTAGGTAACCTGGACCTGCCTAGCATGGGCCAGTAGGTGACTTGGACCTGCCTAGCATGGGCCAGTAGGTAACATGGACCTGCCTAGCATGAGGCAGTAGGTGACTTGGACCTGCCTAGCTTGGGCCAGTAGGTAACATGGACCTGCCTAGCATGGGGCAGTAGGTGACTTGGACCTGCCTAGCATGGGGCAGTAGGTGACTTGGACCAGCCTAGCATGGGCCAGTAGGTAACATGGACCTGCCTAGCATGGGGCAGTAGATGACTTGGACCTGCCTAGCATGGGCCAGTAGGTAACATGGACCTGCCTAGCATGGGGCAGTAGATGACTTGGACCTGCCTAGCATGGGCCAGTAGGTGACTTGGACCTGCCTAGCATGGGCCAGTAGGTGACCTGGACCTGCCTAGCATGGGCCAGTAGGTAACATGGACCTGCCTAGCATGGGCCAGTAGGTAACATGGACCTGCCTAGCATGGGGCAGTAGATGACTTGGACCTGCCTAGCATGGGAGGATGGGAGAGAGTAACGAGTGGGGTTCCACAGGGATCAGTACTACAACCTCTATGCTTCATACATTAATAAATAATAGGGATGTTAGGAAGTATTTATTTAGCCTCAGGCTCGTTGAAGAGTGGAATGACTTGGAAATGAGGCAGTGGTGGAGGCAGACTTAATACACAGCTTCAAGACTAGATATGCCAGGGGCCCAGGAGGCCAGAAGTACACAATTCTTTGGTAGGAAGTACACATGCACTTGTTACCACAACACACACACACACACACACACACACACACACACACACACACGCACACACACACACACAGTCACATCAGGAGAACAACAGTCAAGGACCAGGTGATCAGGCTGAGGAAGGAAGGAGGGGAGGTCACAAGAAATGACCACGAAGTGTGTGAGGAGCTCAACATGAGATTCAAAGAGGTGTTCACAGAGGAGATAGAAGGGACTCCAGAAAGGAGGAGAGGTGGGGTACACCATCAAGTGCTGGACACAATACACACAACTGAGGAGGAAGTGAAGAGGCTACTAAGCGAGCTGGATACCTCAAAGGCGATGGGGCCGGATAACATTTCTCCATGGGTCCTGAGAGAGGGAGCAGAGGAGCTATGTGTACCACTAACAACGATCTTCAACACGTCTATCGGAACAGGGTGACTACCTGAGGTATGAAAGACAGCAAATGTAGTTCCAATCTTTAAAAAAGGAGACAGAAACGTAGCACTAAACTACAGACCAGTGTCACTGACATGTATAGCATGCAAGGTCATGGAGAAGATTATCAGGAGAAGAGTGGTGGAACACCTAGAAAGGAATGAGCTTATCAACGACGGCCAACACGGTTTCAAGTATGGGAAATCCTGTGTCACAAACCTACTGGAGTTCTACGACAGGGTGACAGCAGTAAGACAAGAGAGAGAGGGGTGGGTAGATTGCATATTCCTGGACTGTAAGAAGGCGTTTGACACAGTTCCACACAAGAGATTAGTGCAGAAGCTGGAGGACCAGGCAGGGATAACAGGGAAGGCACTACAATGGATCAGGGAATACCTGTCAGGAAGACAGCAGTGAGTCATGGTACGTGGCGAGGTGTCAGAGTGGGCGCCAGTGACGAGTGGGGTTCCAAAGGGGTCAGTCCTAGGACCGGTGCTGTTTCTGGTATTTGTGAACGACATGACGGAAGGAATAGACTCCGAAGTGTCCCTGTTTGCAGATGATGTGAAGTTGATGAGAAGAATTCAATCGGACAAGGACCAGGCAGAACTACAAAGGGATCTGGACAGGCTGCAAGCCTGGTCCAGCAATTGGCTCCTGGAGTTCAACCCCACCAAGTGCAAAGTCATGAAGATTGGGAAAGGGCAAAGAAGACCGCAGATGGAGTACAATCTAGGGGGCCAGAGACTACAAACCTCAATCAAGGAAAAAGATCTTGGGGTGAGTATAACACCAGGCACATCTCCTGAGGTGCACATCAACCAAATAACTGCTGCAGCATATGGGCGCCTAGCTAACCTAAGAACAGCATTCCGACATCTTAATAAAGAATCGTTCAGGACTCTGTACACGTGTACGATTAGGCCCATACTGAGTATGCAGCACCAGTTTGGAACGCACATCTAGCCAAGCACGTAAAGAAGCTAGAGAAAGTGCAAAGGTTTGCAACAAGACTAGTCCCGGAGCTAAGGGTATGTCCTACGAGAGAGGTAAAGGGAAATCGACCTGACGACACTGGAGGACAGGAGAGATAGGGAGGACATGATAACGACATATAAGATACTGAGAGGAATAGACAAGGTGGACAGAGACAGAATGTTCCAGAGATGGGAGTAGGCTGATGTCAGTGGTCACGTGTGGTCATACCTGTCCTAAGCTGTCTGGGAATTAGCGTGGGGTGATACCGAGCACATGGCTAGCTGCAGTGTTTTAGAATCTCAGGTTGAAGTGTTGAAGAAGGAGGTTCTACTTCAGGAGGAAAATAGGAGGCTGAAGCTTCACCTAGATGGGTGTGGGAGTGAGTGTGAGATGGTTGGAGCTGGTAAGGAGGAAATGGTTACCAACAGTGAAAGTGGCAGCCACTTTAAGTGGCAAGTGGTTCACAATTCAGGAAGAAGGAAGGGAAGGTTAACAGAGAAGATGTGAAGGTAGGAAATCGATTCTCTGTTCTCCAGGACGAGTGTACTTCAGTAGTTAGCGAGTGGCGAGTGGTACCTAGTAATGGGAGCAGCATCAAAATAAGGAACGTTAAGAGAGAAGATTTGAAGATAGGAAATAGCTTCTCTGTTATTCAGGATGAGTGTACTTCAGTGGTCAGTGAAGGTAAAGGTACTACTTCCCCTGCTAATAGAGGTAAGAGAATTCTTGTGGTAGGTGACTCACAGGTAAGATATATGGACCGTGCTTTCTGAACATAAGAACATAAGAACATAAGAAAGAAGGAACACTGCAGCAACCTATGGCCCATGCAGGCAGGTCCAAGTCTCCCACCAGCGCCAATGCCCTGACCCAGCCAGGTCAGGTTACATTCACTTTAAAAAAGGAGCACGGCATCTGACCTAGTAGCACAAGCTAGTCAGGACCAACTCACACCCACCCGCACCCTCATATATTTATCTAGCCTATTTTTAAACTACACAACGTTTTAGCCTCTATAACTGTACTCGGGAGTTTGTTCCACTCATCGACAACTCTATTACCAAACCAATGCTTTCCTATATCCCTTCTGAATCTAATTTATCCAACTTAAAGCCATTGCTTTGAGTCCTGTCAATACAAAAATATTTTTAGC